>JALRMF010000169.1:0-101187 GCA_026120015.1 Dendrostoma leiphaemia
CAGCTATTTCAACTGGCCAGTCTTTGACAGACCGTTTGATAGCTTTCTCTTCCCTTCTCTTCCTTAGGCAACGAATATCACACAGACTGGAATACACAGTACTGGTGATAGACGGTAAATTGCATTATGCGATAGCGCGGTTTTCCTGGTTGGTATGGGCGGCTGGGAGAGCACAGGGAAGATCCCTGCAAGTTTGATGTGCAGTAATTGGTTTCCATCCCAAGACGCGTCGACCCACTTCCACTCTACGCGTCTCCTCGATCTTTCTCGCGTTTCTCGCGTTGACTTGCTTCCTATCTAATCTGCAACTTTCACAACCCCAACGTTCTATCCTACTTCTCTTGTCCTGGTCTGCCGTTCCGACATTCAATCAACACACAAATTCGAGTTATCAAGACGGCAGTCATGGACACTCTTATGCTGCGCGACGACGCCGCGCGAGAGCGTGTGCGCCAGGCTCAAGAATTCCTCGACCCACGTTCGTAATATCACCACCGATCCTGTCGCCGTCGGAGCGCAAAGTTACTAACCGCGATCTTGCAGATGACCAAAACGTCCGCAGCTACAGGTCCGACATCATCCTCATGCTCCAGAGGAACGAGCGGCGCCTGGTAGTCAACATCGACCACGTGCGCGACCACAACCCAGAGATCGCAGAGGGCCTCCTCCTCACCCCGTTCGACTTTACGCTTGCCTTCAACCAGGCCCTCAAAGACATCGTCAACGCACTCCCCGCCAACCAGGTGCGGCCAGATCAGACCGGCGATGAGGTCATGTAT
Organism: Dendrostoma leiphaemia; assembly: GCA_026120015.1. Classification (NCBI taxonomy): domain Eukaryota; kingdom Fungi; phylum Ascomycota; class Sordariomycetes; order Diaporthales; family Erythrogloeaceae; genus Dendrostoma; species Dendrostoma leiphaemia. The sequence goes on from JALRMF010000169.1 coordinate 780, forward strand.
TACTGCGCCTGGGCGGGCAGCTTTGGTCTGCACGCGTGCAACCCCCGCACCCTGTCGGCACAGCACCTTAACCACATGGTCTCGGTCGAGGGTATCGTGACGCGGTGCTCGCTGATCAGGCCCAAGATTGTCAAGAGTGTGCACTACAACGAGGCGGAGAACAAGTTCCATTTCAGGGAGTATCGAGATCAGACCATGACCAATGGGCAGACAACAAATAGTGTCTACCCGCAAGAGGATGAAAACGGCAATCCCCTCATGACCGAGTATGGATGGTGCACGTACAGAGATCACCAGACAATTTCCATACAGGAAATGCCAGAGCGGGCACCGGCTGGTCAGTTACCGAGAGGTGTTGATGTGGTACTCGACGATGACCTGGTGGACAAGATCAAGCCCGGAGACCGGATACAAATGGTCGGAATCTACAGAACGCTGGGGAACAGAAACACCAACCACAACAGTGCGCTTTTCAAAACGATCATCTTGGCCAACAACGTGGTTCTCCTGTCCTCGAAATCAGGAGGTGGTGTGGCCACTGCTACTATAACCGACACGGATCTGCGGAACATCAACAAGATTGCCAAGAAGAGAAATCTTTTTGAGCTCTTGTCGCAGTCTCTGGCTCCCAGCATCTACGGTCACGACTACATCAAGAAGGCAATTCTTCTCATGCTCCTTGGTGGTATGGAGAAGAACCTGGAGAATGGCACTCACTTGCGTGGTGACATCAACATCCTCATGGTCGGTGACCCTTCAACGGCCAAGTCACAACTCCTTCGATTCGTTCTCAACACAGCTCCTTTGGCCATCGCCACCACTGGCCGTGGCTCTTCAGGCGTCGGTCTGACAGCGGCCGTCACCTCTGACAAGGAGACTGGTGAGAGGCGCCTCGAAGCAGGTGCAATGGTCATGGCCGATCGTGGCGTCGTGTGTATCGACGAGTTCGACAAGATGTCCGACATTGACAGAGTGGCCATTCACGAAGTCATGGAACAGCAGACCGTCACCATCGCCAAGGCTGGCATCCACACTTCTCTCAACGCCCGTTGTAGTGTTGTGGCAGCGGCCAACCCAATTTTCGGACAGTATGACCCGCACAAAGACCCTCACAAGAACATCGCTCTGCCAGATTCGCTGCTCTCACGTTTTGACCTTCTGTTTGTTGTCACTGACGACATCGAGGACACTCGTGATCGGCAAGTCTCGGAGCATGTTCTGCGCATGCACAGATATCGCCAACCAGGGACAGAGGAGGGCGCTCCGGTACGCGAGCAAGCCCAGCAGTCTCTCAGCGTTGGCGGGCAGGCGAGAAATGAGACCGAAAAACCTACGGAGATGTATGAGAAGTTTGACGCCATGCTTCACGCGGGTGTAACTCGGCGGGGCTCATCCAACAGTACGCCAAAGGTGCTCAGCATTCCTTTCATGAAGAAATATATTCAGTACGCCAAGAACCGCGTCAAGCCCGTCCTGAGCCAGGATGCCGCGGACCGTATAGCCGATATCTACGTCGGTCTGCGGAACGACGACCTGGAAGGCAATCAGCGCCGGACGTCGCCCATGACTGTTCGTACCCTCGAAACACTGATTCGTCTGGCTACTGCGCACGCCAAGTCACGCCTGTCGAATCGTATCGACGAGCGCGATGCAGTGGCTGCGGAGGGTATCCTGCGCTTCGCTCTGTTCAAGGAGGTCGTCGAGGACGAGTCCCGCAAGAAGAGGCGGCGCACCACCGCGCAGCCTGCGGTGAGCTCGGACTCGGGCAATGATGACTCGAGCGACGACGACGGTGACGCCACGCAACGCGCATCTGCGGCCAGGACTAGCCGGTCTGCACGGGCATCTGCGAGGGCGAATCGGGCTGTGGGACGGCAGGGTGGTGTCAACGGCACCAACGGTACCACAAATGGAACCAACGGTACGCACCACTCGGCTGAGGAAGACGAGGAGGAGGCCGAAGTCAACGACGCCACGCCGCGCCGCTCAAATCGCACCGGTCCATCCTCTGGCACCAACGGCCCGTCGCAGGTGTCTTTTGCCTCCTCTGTCCCCGCATCACAGCTCGAATCCCAGAGCGCGGGCGAGTCGCAGGAGGACTCGCAACTGGCCAACAGCGCGGCTGACCTCAGCCTCGACGCCCCGATCAGCAATGAGAGACTGGCAGCGTTCAGGTCTGCCTTGGGACCACTGATGAACACGAGCTTGTTTGAGGATGACGCTGCCGAGGTGGACCAACTCATTGAGCGCGTCAATGGGCGGTTGGGATCGAGCACTGGTGGTGCCTTTGGTAGAGAGGAAGCGCTCAAGGCGATCGAAAAGATGGATCGCCTAAATGAGATTATGTGAGTCTCCTTCCCCGCTGACTGGATGCTGAGATATCGTTGCTAACAAGTCTCACAGGTACGCTGGTGGCAACCTGGTTTATAAGCTCTAATCCCTTCAGAGATGGACTGGATGTTATTATGATACTGTCAGCATAGGAAGAACGGGCTGTTTGTTTGCCAAGGTTTGTCTGATATCGCCGGCGTTCGGACAGGGACTGGCACGACCTGTACATGTATGATTGTCAAAGCAGCAGTGGTTTCCAGAATGACGCCCGCCGCGTAATGAAGACGATATGTTCGTGACAAACTCTCTTGCGTTGTTCTTGGTATGTCACCCAAGTTCTGCCCAGATCAACAGGTCTGTCTCTCTGTCTATCGATCTATTTTTTTTACCCGTCATCCACGCCGAGTTTTATCCGCTGTTGCTCCTTGTCGCAAACAAAATCCATCACTCCGCCCGATATAAGCCAATCATTAGATGCGCACATCTAGTCTGCAGACCATCCAATCCTCTCATAGAGTTCCGTTAATCTATCTTGTACCCGAAAACCATTCCATGTCTCTTCGCCTTGTTCATTTTCTCCAATCGTGGGCACGCCGACCTGCTCAATCGCAAAGCTTGCAGCAACACTCCCCCAGCAGGTAGCCTCCTCCATGCTCTTGCCCCTTCCGAGGGCGATCGCAAGCCCCCCGAGGAACGTGTTGCCGCCTCCGGTTGGATCAACGACTCTGTCGGCATTGTCCTTGGTCCAGTATGCCGGGATCCAACGATCCAGGCCCGGGTCGATATCGACCTCGTTGTCCTCCTCGCGTATGAAGCTGTACGTCTCCTCGCCCTCGTCCTCGTCGGGACCGGACTGCTGCAACAGCCCTGCGAACAGACTCATCATATCCGTGTCCGGCTGTAGCCCGCCGTGATGCCCAATCTCCTTCCGCCTCTGCTTCGCCCCCTGGTCCTTCTTCTTGTTGCTGCTGCTGCTGCTGCCGCCGCCCGAGGGCTTCGCCTTGCGCCGGCCGCCATTCTTGGCGATGTAGCAGCCCATCTCGCCGGCGCGGATCACGAGCGTGAAGCTCGACAGGGGCATGCTGCCCAGGAGCTGCTCGCAGGCCCTCTCCACGGCCGCGGTGCTGATCGCCCCCGTCTCCGGGTCGAGCCCGCTGTCGCCCATGAAGGCGGCGAGCTCGGCGTGGTTGGGGCTGCACACGTCGACGAGCGGCAGGCAGTTGGTCAGGTTCAGAAGCTCGTCGGTCGTGCACAGGTCGGGCACGGGCTCCCAGACGATGACGGGCCGCGTATAGCCCCCGCCCCCGCCGTGGTCGTCATCGTCGTCGTCATCGGGCGGCGCCTGCTCCCTGCGCAGCGTGAGGAGGTCCGTGACGAGCTCGCGGCACCGCGACGGGCTGCAGATGATGTGGACGGCCTTGGCGTGCAGGAGGGGCGTGCCCGAGAGGTCGGCGGCCACGAGGCGCTTCTTGGGCGTCGTGTACTCGAAGGCGCGGGTCTCGTTGTCGTCCACATAGCCGTTCCATCCTCGTGTTGTCAGGCGGTCCGGGTCGTGTCGGATGAGCGCCGAGGTGGACCAGGAGTCGATGAGGGTTGTGACTGAGGGTGGGAAGTCGGAACCCTGGTCGATGATCCATCCGACGGTTCTGGATTGCTCTGGCGCCGGTGAGAGGAGGCGGGCCCCGAGCGCAGCATAAGAGCCTGCACCTCCGAGAATGTCTTTTTCCGCTGGGCGTGGTGGGGGGTATTCTATATCGTCTTGTTCTTGGGTATTAGCTTGTTCCTCAGAAGCCTCTTGCTGGGGTCGACTGGAAATGCTGCGGAGATATGTGAACCAAGAAAGACATGGCAGCTTGGTCTGATGCACATATATAAGAGAAACGGCAACAAAGCCCAGCAACGCATGCAGCAGCATCTCACTCATGAGGACAGATATCATGGCACAGGCATGGATAGGAGCGAATAGGGATTGAGGCGAGTGAGCCCCAGTTGAGAGCAGCCTTCGCGCTCAACGGTATGAGTTAAGACTAGAGAGCAAGCAAATGAGAAAGACAATAAGCAAGCCTGATGTATAGACTAATAATGCACTGCAAGACAGCTGCTGGCGCCGAGAAGCCATCCGGTTCCGACAACAGCGATGAGGGGTGAAGTGAGTTGGGGGACGTGGCACTAATCAGACAAGCAACATACCGATTATGAACATGCCCAACGTGACAAAGTCAATCTCTTGCGACTGTTCCAGGTCACCATTAGGGACCTGCTCGTCGGGCTCAGGCTCCATGGCGCCGAGGTTTTAGTCAGGCACGCGGGTTGAGACGTGCGCAGGTGAGCTGGCAGGTCTGCAATGGTGCAGATTGACCGGTCAAGCAAATCAGGGATCGGGAGGTGTTCCCATTGGCGGGCATGAAAAGGGACGGCCGACGCGACACAGAGGTGAGGGTGGAAAGTCCCAAGAGGTGCAGTGCAGCATCTGGACCAGACGCCTGAAACCCCAGCAGACAGAACGATCACGATCGCCTTGGCCTCGAGGCTGAAAAAGGCAGTGGAAGGACGAACAGGTGACAGGGTAGGGTAGAGAAGGGCTGCGTGCCTGCGACATTGAGATAGTGTTACTAGCGTTGGTGAATAAGCACACTGGGCAAGCCGGGGTAGTGCCTGCTTCTGCTTCTGAATGATACCCCTGGCAGTGTGGCTAGCGGCGGCTCGCGCCTATCTCGATGGAATCTAGGGGCCTGCTTGCCGCTCAGCCGCCTGAACTCCATACCACCAGAATAGAGTGACAGTTTCTCGAGGTTATTCGCGACCAGTTTCTTTGGGGATTTCAATGCTCACTTGTGACAAGCAAATCACCCTTTGAAGCACATTCCTGGGCACAGAACCTTTCGACTGCTGCTTCACTATCTTTAAGAGTTCTGACCAGTCTGCCTGAACTTCCTCTTCCTCTTTCTACTGTTCCTCCTGTTTTGCCCAGAGATTTGAATGCTTGCTCACAACTTCTGTTTCGAGGGGGATGCGGTTTCCATTGCTTCTGATGCACTGCTTCTATTCTCATGACCCAGCTGGAAAGCATCCGAATACGAGGCAGCTCGACTGCTTTTGTGCTGGGTTCAGTCTCGGTGGATGGTCCGATTGAGCCAATGGGGTACCAGGGCATCTTTTCCAGTAAGAGTCTCATCGGCAAAGTGGCGAGGCGCTGTGGTCTGGCTCCGCAACGTTGTGATAGTACAGATGTGTTCGAATGTTGTGCTCGAGTTGTACAAGACTTGGTATCGCCTCGAGTAGGCCAAGCTCCTTGTGATGTGCCGGATCAAGGCAAACCGGCGAATCCGAGAGGTCAGGTCCATCACTCCGTGCACTTCCAGTTCCATTCCTTATGTCGGCGCCCTCTGCATGGCGGTATGTTCCGCTTCAGCGAGCCGTGTTGTTATTTCATACATGCAGGATCCAAGATGGGATCGGCAGCTTTGTCTGTCACATGATTTCGGTGCTGGCCTGGACGACCTGACCCAAAGACTTGGGTCAGAGGTCTGAAAATGGACGTAGCATCATGTCGGCTCCAGGAATTGCTCGCATTACCTCCTCGTGGGTTAGGTGAGTACACGGGACTTGCCGCTGGCTGCGTGGAAGATTCCGCATGGACCTTGCCGAGCTGTCAAGCGAGTGCGGCTGTCATTTCGCCCTTGCATTAGTCTCGCGCCCGCTCTGCCTCTCGCGTCCGAACCGAGAAATGGGCCGTGGATACACTTTGTGCCAGCTTTGTGCTGTGCATAAAGTCTCGGATGTACTACCGGCCTGACAGGACCTTGTCGCCCCCTATGCCTCTCTTTACATCACCATAAGCCTCTGGGCTGGAATTCCTTTGGCTGTCTTGCTGAATCAGCCCTGTTTCGATCGTCTGCAAAGGCCCGAACACTTTGCAGAATTGGAGTAAAGTTTCGGTCGTCCGGGAGCCACCAGTGGACAACCGACTCGTCGCCGAAAACCTCTATCATGCGGGCTCGAAACGGTGGAGGGAAAATATACCTGCATTGAACAAAAAGTAATGGTTAGTATCGCCTCTTCCGATGTGTCTTGAAGGTCAGAAGAAAACATTGGATTTACAAGCTCCGAACTGCAGAGCTTTTGTGTCCGCACCCATACGTGTAGGACTTTCGCACCGAAAAAGGTACACACAACATGGAGGACGATGATGATAGTGATAAAGAAGAAGACGGCATAGGCTTACCCGCGATTCTCAAGCCAGGCAAACTTCTCCCTCAACCACGCTTGACGGTGCGGGCTCTGCACAAGGTGCAATGCTGCAATGGCAAGCGAGGGGTGCATCATCGTGAGCAAGCCACTTGGTGCGTTTGTCCACTGCTCGGCTGCTTCGATGATGTGACATACAGCCTCGGCATGTTGGGCCATGTCACCAATCGCATCCGACGCGTTTGCCATGTTGTGCCTGGCCATCGTCCCCAGGTGCATCAAGGTCAACGAATGCCAGTCGGTAAGAAGAGCCGTCGTGTAGGCCAGGCGTCCTTCGTAGAGCGGTGCGCCGGCCGGGAAGTAGTGGAAGAGTTGAGTCTGCTCACTCTGCTTCGGAGGCACGAAAAGATGAGAAGAGTCCAGCAGCATCGGACTGACGTTGCTCCTCCAGTCCCTGAGTTGATAACACAAGTTCTTGTGTCCGGCTTCGAAGTCGGCCTCGCTCAATTCGCCAGTCTTCCACGTCGCAACCAGACAGCACATGTCCATGGACAAGAGCCGCATTTGATTCTCCGTGTTCTCGCATAGCATCTCCAAATTTCCGGGATCGATGGAAAGCTGCGCATGACTGTACGCGCTCAGGTTTTCCACCCACTGTCGCGGGAGGTTTGGCGCAATGCTTCCCATGGATGCAACAAAAATATCGAACCGCATGTACCAGACCAATAATATGCGGCCCAGCGACGTCTGAGCGACCGTGTCGGCTGTGAACAACTGCGTGAAAATTTCCAGAGCTGCTTTTTGGTGGCTCATGAGATTGATCCAATCGCCAAGGTACTCCTATATTTGCAAATCAGATCGAGTCTTGAAAACAGGAATACTAATGTTTAGCCATTCCCTCTTGGTTTTGAACCATGACGCACCTCCATAGTAGCTAATTGAAAGATGGTCAGAAGCGTCGCCAAATCGTGTTTAGCGTCCCGTTTCTTCAAGAGTCCAATGAGCAACGTAACGGCGTGAGTATAATAATTCAAGAAATCTTGAATCTTGCCGTTAGGATCCTGAAGCGTGCGATGGTATGCAGCGAAGCCAATTATGGCGTTGAGCAAAGCCTCGTTTCGAAGAGCGAGGTTGAGATAGGTGGTCTGGAAGAAGTTGCTGAAATCTTTGTGGACACCCTGAACAAATTGCAATTGTTAGCATGTGCTCTGACGGATTTACTTATTTTCGCACATCGGAAGTCGCTTGACGGGAGCTGCTCCAGAAGCCCAAGCACAAAGCAAAACCACTTCTAGAACAATTCTCTCAATTCCCGACACGAGGCAGTTGGCCAGACAGGAAGATCAGACAACAAAAGTGCACGAACAAAATTCCAATGCGTAATGTTATCCCTGAAGAAGTCAAGCCCAGCGCGCAGGTCGCTAGGCAGATGCGACCAGTCTGGTTCGGTCGTCAACATGTCCGATATCGAAGCACTCGTAGGGGTCGAGGTGACTGAAGTATTCGAAATGATGGGAGAGGGGCTTTGAAGGTCGTCCATTGAAGGCGTTTCTGACGACTGTCTCGTGCGAGTGACAAGGCGCTTGAGGTTCAAGGACGAAAGGGTATCAATGCGCCGAAGACTTCGCTTGGATGATTTCGAGTGCTGAGAGGTCGTGGCACTTATCTCGCTGTCCTCGTCGGGTATCGGGGTCAACGAGGAATCGTCAGTGTCGTCGTCGTCTTCCTCGCTCCGGGCCACTTGCTTCGAGTCCTGCGAAGAAGCAGACTTGTGGGTTGGCGAGGGCTCCGGATAAACACAGTCCCTCTTGCCCTTGCGACATCCTGGAGAACACGTCAGCCAAACCAGATCGCAGGCCGGAGGGAGAAGACGCGCGCACGCTCGCATGTTGGCCGTGCCTCGTCGCACTTTACCCGTCGGCCCCGACAAGTGAAGCATCCGCTTCGTGTCCGGCGGTGCTTGACGTGGTCTGGACCCGGTGCTGATTTGCGTCTGCTCCGGGAGTTGTTTGGCGGCCGGTACTCGATGATGTGTTCCGGGTATCCGCCCCCATAGTACATGGCGCTCTGAGAAGGATCGGACGTGGCGCTTTCGCTCAGGCTGGGAGAGCTGGATGAAGGACCTGATGGAGTGACGGCTTGCTGGTAGGGTCCAGATTCACTGCTAGCCCCTTGTCCAGAGGACAGGAAGTTGTTGTAATAATTGCTCATGACCGAAAAGCTTGGCGAGGTAGTTGAACACCGAGTCCTTGTCGTCGTCGGCCAATTTCCGAACACTTGCTGTGATTGCTTCGATGTAGGAGCCCGGCTGGTTTTCTGTAGCTTGCTCCAAATTAGATTATGTGTTATGGCATCTCGTCGTCAGATACACTAGAGATCGCAACAGGTCGCTTTTGAGGGCAATTTGTAACGACGTGGGGTCCATGGAAGGCAGAAGTGACGATCTCGGCCTGGAAAAAAAGATTTGGTGTTGTAGAGCCCAGCGTATCGTCAGACTTCTTGACGTGCATGCTTCCGTAAGACCGAATGTGCATGGCGCTTGCCAGGATTTCCGAGAACTCGACTGGCACACCAGGCTTCTCTGCAGGAGTCCAGATCTCTAGTTCGAGGCTGGCATAGCATTTCAGAACATGTCGAGACGCCCGTCATTGATTCAGAACCAAAAACAAAAAAAAAAACAAAAAAAAAAAAAACCCTTCCCCCCCAAAAAAAACAACAAAGAGGTGTGATGAGGGGGCTTGAATATCCATGCTGTTGACTCGATATCAGTCTGTCTGCGGGGCTTGCGTACCGACTAGGGATGCTCCCCGCCTTGGCCTTCTTTCCGAAGATCAGGCTGCTATAGCTATGTGGAAACCTGGGGGATGGGTAGGTCCTTCTCCAGCGCCCAGGAGATCGCATGTAGCTGCAAACGTCAGCCTGACGGGCCCCTAGAGACCGTGGTGGGAGACCGTGGTAGTATTGGTTGCTTTTGCATTTGCCACGTTTGGCTCGATCCCCCCCCCCCCCACGCCGCAGATGGACGAGATTTGAGAAAGATTGACTCGTACCTGGAGTAAGCAACGTAGGATCTGTGCCTGGTAAGCAGGGGCTCCACCCTGACAGACGGCCGGAAGACAACTAGGGTGCCCGAACTGTTCGACCTCTTCGTAGCCGAGAACGACTTGCTGGACTTCGAAGTACCGGTACGGGACGTGTTGCTGTACACTGTAGCGAGCGTGATGCGTACAACAGCGTTGTGTTGGACAGATCCGTATTTGCTGCACTATAGCTGGCTCAGGCGCTCAGACGGACAGGTATAGAAACCTAGAAATTCCCCGAATCCACAGAGCGGCTTCATGCGAGCACTGATGGTCGATGCTTGCTTGAGGTGGTGACTTTGCTCCTGCAAACCCAGAAACTGACGACGCTGGAAGGACAGTGTGTTGGACTCTCGAGTACCGTTCAACTGTTTTCTCTTTTTGCCTTTTGCTTTCTTTTTCTTCTTTTGGCAGACACGCAAAAGAGATGTGACGGCCTGTATTGGTGAGTTGGAGGAGTAAGCTGCTGGACACCTAGCTGGACGGAGAAAGACGGTAGCGACTGTGCTTCAGGCCGACAACATCGCCGTGGAATGTGGCGCTGGAGGGTTTAGGTCTGTAGGAAAAGTCGACACAGGACAGACCGTGGTCGTAGATATTGAATTGAAAAGTCAGCGACACCCGATACCTGTCAGGTCCATTCGGGGACCCAATGGAAATAGCTGTGGGCTTCAGGGATGACCAGGTACGGGGTGATCTGCGAACGTTGGTGGAGGGACAGTGGAACGACTGAATCTGTATCAGGCCAGGCCGGGCCTCCACACTGTGGTTAAGGTTGTCTGGTACGTGGCGCTTGCGTTGTAGATCCCGGGGAAGTCTGGAGCTCTGGACCAGGAAGTGAGGATATTTTGGACCGACTGCAGGCTACGCCCCTCCAGTGTGCTGACGAGACAAATCAGGAAAAGTCAGAGAGTACAATCTGCACCTGTGATCGACAGAATGATCAAAAACATATCAGTTTCGTGAGTGAAAGATCCTCCCCAAGCACGTAGTGAGATTGAGTGGGTACTCTAGGGATGAAGAGTACCGGACGAGCTACGAACATGGGACATATCGTGGCCGGAGATCAAATTTGATCCTGAGGATAATATCGCCGTGGTGGGAGATGAGTGCCGGGCAAGGGGTGGCAAAGGAAACCGACCCAGCTAGTCTGCGAGGCTGGAGCTCAAGAAACGACATAGGGCCTGGTCGGATTGGTAGACACCCTGCAAGTGCTGGGCGTACGGTACAGTATGTCTATGGAAGGGGGGGGGGGGGCAAGACTGACTGGCTCCGAGTCCATGCAATAACTGTGCATCGACCACCGTCGACCGTCGCGATACCGAAATCACAGCGCCTCCGACTCCGAGGGGAAGCTGGGACCAGGTGGAGATTCTACTGAAATGACATGCCGGGGCGGACGAGGGCATGACTTTTGATCCTTTCGGCCCGGTCCATGAGGTTGGCGAAGAGGATTCTGTCTGTGGGACATGTCCTGTCATCTTGTCGCGTCGGAAGCTGTCCTGAAGTGGGTTCGCTCGCCCCATCACGGATTCATGGGTGGGCTTGCCGCAACAAGACCCCGGTCTCAACCCTACACACGTTCTCCCTACTACACAGTAGTACCGGTAGTGAAAGCCCTGATCTGCACCAGGTGACATGGCAGTCGAGGAAGAAGACATTGCCGTGCCCGGGCGCAAGTGTCTGGGCCAGTGGTTCGCAGCAACCAGGCAGGCACAGGCAGGCTGGCAACCCCAGGCTGGCCCCGGCTCAGGATCCCCATCACAGCAGCCCGGAGGACCAGGTTGGCGAGACGCCGCCATCATCGAAACTTGTGGAGGGGGGAGACGGGCAGAAACAAGTAACTCATTCCGGCACATTGATCGGATACAGAATATCAATCCTGTGCCAAGAACAAAAGGGGCATGGGCAAATTGTCAAGACAGCTTGGGGGCTTCCCCAGTGTTCTTGACTCGATTGGAATTGGTGAGACGCCAGCCATCAATGCGTAGTCAGTATTCTCCGTAGGTAGTCAGGCCCTGATACCATTGTCTCGAGAAGTTACCAAGTGTACATACAGTTGACACTTTGAAAAGGACTCGGGATTCGGGTTTCGATTGCACCATGGCGGACGTGGCCACCGGGCAGGGAGAGGGAAGTCGAGCAGCTGGAATCCCTGCACTGAGGGCCGTGCCGAACAAAGAGGCGATGATGCCCTCCAGGCCCAGTCTCAATCTGTTGAGGGCCGACGACACAGGAACGGCGACATGGACTTGGGTTCCCTCCGTTGGGGAGCTGGGGTGTCGAGATGGGACGAAATTGGCCAAGGATACGGACCCATCCGCCTGGGGCCCCGGTGGGCGCGGGATTGGCGGAGTGCTGTACAAAGTACTTTGTATCTCCTGTAGTATCCCCGATGCCGAACCTGGGAGGGTGGGCGATGTCGTCTTGTCTCGTCTTGTCTCGTGTCGAGTGGGTTGCTGGATGGGCTTGATGGGGAATGGGAGGGTCGCAGGTACGGAGGTACTTGGGTACAAAGTACTAAAGCACCAAGTGATGTGAGTGTTCTAGAAAAGGCAATCGACCGTTCTCCACCCTCGCGCGCCTGGCAGAGAACAGGGTGCTGGGATATCCCCGTCAGCCTCTCCTCACATCCTGGCCGGACCCGGAGTCAGCCGCTGTCTTGTGATTGGCCTGGCCAGAGAGCAGAAAATACCCTAGTGCGGAGTAGTTCCCAGTTTCTTGTCGAACTTTGACGACCTCCCTTCTGCGACCTCGCTCGGCGGCAATACTCGCCTGCTACTATGTGCTGCTGAGCAGCGCAGGGCAGCTCACACAGTAGCACCAATACTACTACCACCCAAAGTCAGCCGCCCCGCCCAGCCAGCTAGCCAGCCTTGAAATTTGAAACTCGAAACTCCTTCAAGCTAGTACAGCATGGGCTTGTTGACCTGAGCTCGACAACCACCTGGCCTTGACAGTCTCTATCATAGTTGTTGCGAGACTGTCCCGGAACGACTATGGCGCTACGGCAAGGGGCACAACGCAAAATCATCTGTGGAGTTGGCAATCTTGCATATGACTTCTCGTGCCATGGGACCATGGCCATGACCCCTTCAATCTCTATTCGCTCATTGGCCTGCTCCTTTGTGACGCAGCTGGAGTCTCACGCACACATTCCTCATCCAGGCACGCAGGACTAGCACCAGAGAGGGGGGGGGGGGGGAACGAGTCCATGACGACGATCCCAACCACGCAGATGTCTATGCTGGGTTGACAGCGCCTGTCCTGCAGCTGGACCGTGTTCCGGCATCCGGGCTCAGGTCCGTCTCTGCTGTCATGCCTGTCCAGCTCAGCGATAAGGTTGTCTCGACCCGGAACCGAGGATCAGTGGTCGAGGGATCAAGGACGATCACCCGCCGAGCCGTGTCTTTCGCGCTGTCGATCTTGAAACACATGGGACGAATTTGACACCACGCGGGGGCGTTGACAACCCATCAGAACCAACTTTTTGGAGCTGCCGACGGGATCTCGTCCCGGAGCCGCTCGCGCTGACAAGTTAGACTGCTCAAGCCACCGCCGCTGCCGTGTCCCGCCGAGGGGGTTCCATCGAGTTATTTTTGAACCCGGACGGACACTGAGCGAAATCTGGGACCGCCCACATTAGGGCTCAGCCAACACGTGGGACCAATTTCCCGTCTTTGCTCCCGTACGCTAGCCATGCTCTTCCCAGCTTGTCGGGTCCCTAGCGCCTGACCGTCTCCAGCGTGACCCAGGAAGACCAACCCGAAAGTGCAGTATGAAAAGCTTCAAAAGCACAAGGTCGACGACGCCTTTATGTACACTATCTGGCGGCTGCTGAGCCATCAGACATTGTTTTGCTGCTACGTACATACTTGGCAGTCTGGCAGTATTACCTGCTCCCGGGACCACACCCGATCTGATCGGAAATCGTACGATACTTGCAGGTCTGGCAGCCCTGGACTCCATGGATGGCGGCAGAAAGCCTACAACATTGTAAAGCCATATTCATTTAGCAGGGTAAAACGCCGCAATAACGGTCTGGAACCCTTGGTCTCGGTGGGGCGCGTCAACGTCTGACAGGCGATCTACATGGGTTCGGATATTCATCTCTATATCGGGTTGGGCCAGCAGCGATCCCTCATCTGGATGAACGAGTTTCCTTTGAGCTCTAGAATGGCTTGTATTGTTACATAGTCGCCTTGCACGTCTTGCACTTCATAAGTCCTGCGTCCAAACCTCTGGCATCACGTCATTAGCGCCCTGCACATCATGGCCTGAAAAGGTTTGCCTTGTCGTTTGATTCGACCAGGCCCCGTCGATACATCCTCAAGGCAACTCACCTTGCCGAGAATAAGGATAGAAGATCAAACACATGTACCATGGAAGTAACATTTTCAGGGACAAAGCGTGGTCCGTACTACTACTATGTATGTTCGTAGGATCCATCGGATGAAACCACGTGCCGCAAAGTGCAATTTTCAAGCTCACAGCTGCACTGATCCCGGTATGAACCGAGCTGCTGGTAAGAATGCAAGAAGACGTCGTATCCCGGAGGAGCTATGGCCTTCGACGAGACGAAGATCAAGTCGAGCTCGTCGCTGTTTTGCGGGCAGACTAGCTTCTCATCCTGTCCCAGCTGGTATTTCCGTCAATCAACAGCTGCGGGCCAAGCGTTGGCAGTGGGACGTTGACTGACTGCTCGTCCTGTAATACCAACTAGAGCAATTGGCCACTCGACGCAGCAGGACCGGCCAGAGTCACATCCATGTCTCAGCAACTATCCGGCGACATCTCCCTGCCCCCTTTTCTACGACTCAAGTCTCTGTCGCAGGCAAGATACACTGCAACGCAAACGTTCTCTATGACTGCCGACGCCGGGGGATTCACTTCTTGACCGTAAATACACATAATCGCCCGCATTACTCGCTTATGTCAGATATGAGATGAACATAGGACTGAGAACAACAGGGAGAGAAGGAGTTTAGCTGCCCAGCCTCTGTAGCAAAACATCGTTCCATCTGGCGCCGAGCTCACAGCTAGGGCTGTGAGACGGCCGCCACGAGAGCTTCATCCTCGCTGCTCATCTCTGACGCGCCAGCTTGCCGGGGGGCTGAGTGCCTATCGAAACCGTGCCGAAATCCGGCACTTATTTTATGCTTTGGAGATGAGCGGTCTCATAGTTCGCATTGTCAGGATCGTCAGAGCCCCACGGGCAAACGCCTGTGCAAATCAGCGCTGCTCTTGTGACGATCTTCGGCAGTTGTGATGCTCGGCATTCTTCAAGGTCAATGTACATACTTGGTGCATACGCTGTGGCCAGCCAGGATCGTGCCGCGACGGCGCCAGACAACTTTTTCTGTCGATCCCTCTTCGGGCAGATTTCGGCGACAGCGAAACACGACTGCGACGCAACTTGGGCGATTTTTGGAGTCCTCACAGTAGACAACGGCTGCCAATTGGTGCAGCCAGTCCAGATGCGGCGAGTGATGCGACGAGCAAGCGACTATGCATGCCATGTTTGGGAGGATTCGCTCCCTTTTCCCAACCAATCGCATGGCCCTCTGCCGCCCCAAGCGCCCAAAAAAAAAAAGACCGCAAATTCTCAAAATGGCGATTCAGACATGGGATGCTGCCCTTGAATCTCGAATGATTCTCGTGGTCCGGCAGCAGTCAGTGAAGTAGAGAAATAACCTTGAGGACTGCCGGTAACAGCATGGCCATACGGCTGGACCGAGTACATCTAGTCATTCACCCTTTGCTACAGCCGGTGATCTCCGGGATTATTGTGTTGTCCCCCGGACACCTTCTAGAAGGGGCAAGACCTCAATGGAGAAAAGCCCGCCTCGCGGGATTGTCCCTGAACCTTATTTATCGGCTCTTGACTATAATGGACCCCAAAATACTACCATCTCAGCTGATATCCCAGCAGCCTCAGATGCCTTGGCATAGATTGACAATAGCTCTCTTCGTGGATTTTGAGACAACGGCAGAGTCTACGCGGTCAATGCTCGAAGCACCTCCTACGCAATACATACAGATTTCTAGGTACTCTAGCATGTATGCCTGGCAAGGAAGTGAGCCCTGGCTACGGCAGCCTGAGAAAGGTCAACAAGTACAGATTTCAAGGTGTATTGTAAATGCGAGACATACCTCGACGAAGGCCTGGGGAAATGGCTTGGCGAATCCTAAGTAACGAAAAGCTTTTACGCTTTGAACCTTGTACAAACTATAGTACTAGTGGTATTGTTGCAGGCAAGTGTCGGCATCAGTACTAGGTTCCACCTGAATCTGAGAAAGATCAGATCTTATCTCGATCTCATCTAATTTGCAGATTCGCCTCCTCCCTTCCTCCCACTCCCGGAGGTTGGACTCGCACAACACGCAACACCAGTGTTGCCAAGTTCTGTAGGTATCGTTGAAAAGCCATTGCGGTCCATACTGATGTGTGTACTAAGATGTATGCATCGGAGACAGAGCCTCATTGCTCTTCTATCACTACGGAACGCCAACATTGAACAGACGGAGAGAAAAGCCTCGTCTGGGCTCCGGCTTTAGGTACAATGAATATTGCTCCAGCCTCCCGCTTTGTACCGATTGGTCTCAAGTAGTTCACTCAAAACTGGAATGAGGTGTACTCTTAAGATGCCTCGGTACGATCAAGCCCCCAGCTCTCCACCAAGTCATCGCCGGATTCTTCCAGACATCTGTGATCACGCTGACATATTAAACTCAATCACGCTCCCTTCCTGCCTCATTGGCTCCTCGGTTTCTCCCGCCGTTGCCACCCCCTCTGCAAATCTCTGCAGGTGCAACCATCTCGTTCTTCAGCTTCCACACCAGATCTGTCCTTTGCCAACAGCGTGACCGATGCTCCTGAGCACCCATACTGGTTCCTTTGGGAGGTATAATAGTGAACATGACTTCTTTCTGCTGTTGACACCGTAGTAATTGTCTTTTTTTCCTCCCTGAGGACAAAACCATAAATGGCCCTTGGTCTGTCGTTAGAGTGGTTCGGTTTTTCTGTCCCATTCCTCCTCATCGTAGACAGCAGAAACGTATGTCAAAGTACCAAGTGGGATGACAGGATCCAGGTTTGTGCCATAGGAACACCAACTTAGAGCCGGCGAACTGCCGGCGAGGCCCTAGCTAGCCTCTCCCCCTTCTCTCCTCGTGTAAGAACAAGTCCACCTCACAGAACCTCGAGCTCTCTTAGCCGTGCCATGACAAGATTATCGATGCAGTGCGTGAGCCCTAACGACGTGAGCATGGGAGTGGAGCTCCGTCTGCTGTCTGTTGCTTGTCGCTGCCCTCTACTAGGCATCCCACCCTAGCAGCTCTCTCGAACGTAGTCCTGTATTGGCTTTGTTTGCGAGCCTGGGCCGTGCTTCAATGACTCCTTCTAGAATCCTTGGCATGACGTTGAGATGGGCCCCAATGCAAGGGAGAAGAAATCATACCGTTCCTGAGCCCCGGGGAGTGCGAGGGTCGACATGTCAGGGCCCAATTTCAACACAGTGTGGGTTCAGTTTTCCCCCGTGAATCGAACCGACGGCTCCCGCCTGACTACTACGATTATGATACCACCATGGGCGAGGGACGAGGATCACGGGCAAGGGACGAGGATTGTGGCCTGAGGAAGGAGAAAGACGCAGATGAGACGGGCGGTATTGTATGGATTGTGCAATCGATATCATCGGGATTCCGCTGCGGTTCCGCAAGCCTCCCAATCCGTTCCTCACATCTCGACTCAGTTTCACCCTAGACAGACAGGTGCTGCCACCACACAGCTACGGCACGGAGGCCAACACCAAAACGCAAGGAGTCGGACGACGGAAACATTCGGCGGACGGGAGAAGAGCAGAGGCTGTCAAAGCCGTGCAGGTCGAGGTGGGCCCTCGCCCGTTGGCAGCCATCGGCTGTCGCTCGTCGGATCGACACCGGTGAGCATGAATGGGAAGTTCCGGGCGCTCCAGCGCTGGCGTGTGTGACCCATAAGCACCCAAGCAGACCCGTCGCCGGCCTGTCAGCACCACCGGGCGGCAGAGATGACCCATCGTAAGGAAATGGGAAAATCCACAGATTTGCGAGTCCATGCGAAGGAAGAGCCTCACGATGTCGCGCGGGCACTTTGTGCCTCTGTTAATTCAAGGGTAGGGGGCTTACGGGGCGTGTCTCCATCCATGAAGCAATCCCATGGTTCCACTAGGCGCCCGCTAAGACACATGGAGCCCCTGTCCTGTTTGTTGATCCTTGATCCCTGATCCCTGCTGTTATCACACGTGTCGGATAGGCTCTGTTTTCCGGCCGGGCGACACAGTACACGGTACTTTGTAAAATGCCTGCTACTATGTACGTACCCCATTGCTTAGTCAGGTGCTTGTCGTTCATCGACTCGACGGTTCATGCCAGACTTCTTTTCTCCCCTTCGTCGCTTGATTGTTCTTTTTGCTTTCATGTGATGGGACGTCAGATATGTTGATTAAGAAATGGATGGGAGCCGAAACTGGACCGTGGTCAGGACACATTGCACGTTCTGACACATGAGCAGGAATAAAACGAAGTAGGAATCAGATGGGCCACGAAACACCAAACTCCTTAGTGTCGCAAAGTTCCTCCTGACAATTGCATTTTGGACTTGACGTGAACGGGCCGTGCCCGCACTCGCAACCTCAACTCGGCTCCAGCGTCAACATCTGCCTACAAGAATCATCACAAACTGCCTCATCCACCTCATTGCTTGGATTCGTTTCGAAACACCTTTCTCTCGTAGTCTCCATTGGCCTGCTTGATAGATAGTAGTAGTTGTAACTCTTTCCTCCCTCACACGGTCGCGTCCGGACCGGCCCGGACCTGCACCACACCACCACGATGGACGCTCCAGCCAACACCACGGCCGCAGGCGAGCAGGGCGCCCTCCCGCTCGACGCAGGCTCCCTCTTCGTCCTCATCACCACTCTCCTCGTCTTCTGCGGGCCCCTCTTCGTGCTCTTCCCGCCCTTCCCGCCGCGCAAGAGCGACGCCATCGCCGAGACGCACGACAAGCTCGGCCTGGAGCCCGCCCATTCCAACCTCGCCAGGGCCCACGCCGCCGCCGCCGCCGCCGCTTCCGGCCCGGGAGGGAAGGGGGAGGTCAGCTCCCTCTTCGTCTACCCCGTCAAGTCCTGCAGGGGCATCGAGCTGCCGCGCGCCAAGGTCGTCCCCGCGGGCCTCGAGTTCGACCGGCTCTTCACCCTCGCCCAGCTCAAGAGCCCCTTCCCCGTGTCGTCCTCGGCCGGCCCGGTCGGCGAGGACGCCAGGGCCCACCGGTGGGAGTTCATCACGCAGCGGCAGTTCCCCCTGCTCGCCACCGTCGAGGTCGAGCTGTGGCGCCCGGACCTGGCCAAGATCAAGGGGTTCCGGGACGTCTCCGCCGGGTCTTCCGGCGAGATCTTTATGATTCTGCGTTTTCCCTGGCGCCGCGATGGGCTGATGGGGCTGTGGGAGCTGTTTGCCGCCAAGTGCAGCCGCGGGTGGAGGGCCCAGCCGACGGTGGAGGTACTGCTGCCGGTGGGGGTCCCCAGTAAGGGCGAGATCCTCGACAAAGGTTATCAGTGGGAGAAGGTAAAAGTGTGGAAGGATGAGGTCACCGCTCTCAACATGGGCTGCGATCTGCCCGAGGAGTTGAGGTTATACCTGGGTGTCAGCAACAAGCTGGCGCTGTTCAGGATCGACCCGGAGCAAGGCCTGAGAGAGGTGCACAAGTGCGCGCCAGGGAGTACGGAGGCTGGCTATCAGCCTGTTGTGGGCTTCCAAGACTCGGTGCGTATCACTTCATTGGAGACCGTGGAAGTGGTCATGCTGACGGGCGTATTCAAGTATCCGGTGCACGTTATGAACTTGTCCAGCGTTCGGGATCTAGAGTCCAAAGTGACAAAGGATGAAAATCTTCAAGACTTGAGTCCTCGGCGGTTCCGGGCCAATATCTTTGGTGAGTATTTTCATGGAGGCTCTCCAGTGTCCCTGGAAATCGACTCGCTGATGATCGAAACACAGTATCTGGCCTGCCTCCATATGACGAGGATGACTGGAAGAAGATCAAACTTAGGCCAGAGGGCTCTCAGCAGCTGGACGAGGCAACCTTCCATGTCTCGTGTCGAACCACGAGGTAGGTCGTTCTGTGCAGGAATCCGCGCTGCGGAAACCGAGGCATGCTGACATCAAATAGGTGCAGGTTGCCCAACGTGAACCAAAACACTGGAGAAAAACATGACACTGAGCCGGACAAGACCCTGAGAAAGGAACGGGAAATCGACGAGGGTGCACCTAAGACGGGTTGTCTGGGCATGCAGATGACGCCGCTCTTTGAGGATACAGCGTCGTCCGAGAGCTTCATCGAGGTGGGGATGTCGACAGAAATTCTACAACGTGGCGAGCACATGTACAAGAAGCAATAGCGCAAGCTGTCATAAAAAAGGCATGTGGTTTGGCGTATAAAAGCAATGAACAAACCAAGAATCTCATCCAATCATGAACCAATAACCCCACTGAGACCATGAGAACCATCCTGATGTTCGTCGCATATGTACGTGATGCCCGAGAAACCATTGCAGGTACAAACAGTACACACCGATTCCGTCTGTCTGACTACACCCAATACCGCCGTGTCCTAAACTCCGTACAATCATAGTAGCCTTTTGCATACATCACTTCACATCCGCCGGGGTCAGTGCTTGTACCATGCTTGTACCCTCGCTGAATCTCGTCTTGAAGATACGATTCGCGTTCTGAAACATGCCGTCCTTCAGACTGACGACGATGAATTGAGACCCCTTGAACCGAGTCTTGATCAGACGGCCGATATTCTGAGTGTGTGACAGGTCAAGCGCCGCATCGACTTCGTCCAAGATATACATTGGCGCCGGCTTGAATTGCAAAAGTGCCATAATGAGCGAAAGGGCGATGAGTGATCTGCCAGAGAATCTGTCAATACCTGCCTTGGAAGGTGATCCGGGAAAATCTCGTACCTTTGTCCACCACTCAATTCCGTTAGACTCTGTTTCCAGACCTTGCCGAGGCAGACCTTGACCTCCAAGCCTTCGTTGATAGTCTTGCCCTCTGGCGGATCCAGTTTGGCGAAAGAACCTCCAGGTAGCAACTCTGAGAAGATATCACCGAAGTCGCCGTTGACCTTCTGCCATGTTTCCAGTAGCGCCTTTTTCTTGTAGTCGTCCAAGCTGACGATAGTCTCCTCGATCTTCTTCTTGTCTCGGATGACTGTCTTCATCATGTGCTTCAGGGCGACTTCTTTCTTCTCGACGCTGTCGATCATATTCATGACCTTCGGATTGATCTTCTTTTTCATGCCCTGGAACCGGTCGGTCAAGTTCCTCAGAGTGGACTTGCACTCTGCGATGTTATGGTTCTTGAAGTCGTATGGGGTACCAGCACGACCGAAGTTGTCCTTCTCGTCAGCGATCCACTCATGCTCTTTCTCCATATGTTCGACAGCCTGTCCAGCGGTTTGCTGCTCTTTATTGAACTTCTCGACCTGATGGACCAGCTTCTGCTTCTCCAGGCCGTCTTCCGTGATCCGAGCATTCTTGCTTCGTATTGCGTCCTCGAGAGCCCGAAGCTCATCATCGAAAATGCTAAGCTTGGCTCGCTCGGCGTCGAGGTCCTCCTGTGCCTTGTCATGCGTTTCCTTGAGGTCATCGCGCTCTTTCGAAATCTTTGCAATCTCGTCCTGCTGAGCCTGGATGGCCTGGTCAATTTCTTGTAACTGTTCGCGGGCAGCAGCGAGGTCCCCGGACACCTGTTCGGAGTCGAGCTGGGCATTCTGCAGCTCCTTCTGGAGTGTCTTGACGGACGCTCGGTTCTTCTCCAGTGAAGCTCGCAGCTTGTCCAAGGAAGCTTGCAGTTCGACAAGCTTGCCGTCTTTGTTGTTGTCGAAATCCTTCATGTCCTTCTCTATCCGTTTCGCATCCGCTGTAGCTTCGGCATGGCGCTTCTTGGCTTCTTGACTGTTTGCCTTGAGTTGAACAATTTGCTCCTTCATATTCTCTACGTCCTGAATGATGGAAGAGGACGAATTGCTGCCAATCTGCTCCTCAGCGAGCTTGATCTCGTGAGTCTTCAGATCGAAGTCCTGCTTGATTCTCCGGGCCTGATCGAGCTTAGACTTCTCTCTTGCGATCTTGGCTTGCAGCTCACGGAGAGATGCCTCGGCTTCCCTGATCTGCCGATTGAGCTCGTTCAGCTTTTGCATGGTCACCAAAACGCCACTGGAGTTGGGTGCGCTGCCACCAGACAGCGTGCCAGACGGATCGTAAGAGTCCCCCTGAAGTGTGATACTTCTCATCCTCACGTTGGGGTCAAAGGTGACTCTCTTGGCAGTTTCCGCATCTTCGCACACAAGAGTGTTGCCGAAGACGTACTCCATGGCCGCAGATACTTCGTTGTCGTAGCCGACCAGCGAGAGGGCCAAGTTGACCTTTCCGGGTGCGATCCTCTGAGCAGTCGCAATGGTCTGCGCGGAGGCCTTGAAGGTGGAGATCTTGTTGAGGGGGATGATAGTGACGCGCTTTCGCAGCTTGCCTCCCTTCAGCAGTTGAGTACCTGTGACCTCTGTATCCACCACGACGTTGTACAAACGACCACCAGCACAGATCTCAAGAGCGGTTCCTGCTTGTGTATGGCCCTTGTCGAGTGTAAAAAGTTGAGCAACAAGACCTTTGACCTTCGATCTGTCGAAATTCGGCGCGGGATCGGCGTAGTTGAAATCGATATTGGCCACTCGACGCTTCAGAGTATCAGATTCCTGCCTGAGACTGCGTATCCTCTGCTGGAGTACGCTCTCTTCCTTGTACAGATCGTCTTCAGCGCCAGGGCTGAAACCAAGCTTGCCAAGCTCCTTCTCGAGCTTTTGCGCTTGCGCCCGAAGGACCTCGAGCTCCTTGAGCAAACCGGCATTCTGCTCTTTTGCCTTCTTGGCACGGGGCTCCTCCTCTTTTATGCGCTTCTCGAGATGCGCAACCTTGATCTTGGCCTGTTCCTGCTCAGTCACCGCTCCAGAGGCACGATTTCTTGCGTCTTGCAGCTGGGCCTGGTAACCATTCTCCTGGCCCTCCTTAGATGCGACACCGGTCTGCAAGGTTTGCAGCAGTTCTTCCTTGGATTCGGCTTCTTGACTCTGCTTCTCGAGGTCCTCTTTCGCTGCGTCGTATTTGGCCTTGATCTTGTCGAAGGTCTTGGTCTTGTCCTTAAGCGCCGCCTCCAGTTCGGCAACGTTCTTGTCACCGGCTATCCTACGATCTTGCTCCTCAGTCAAGCTGGACTTCTTCAGATCCATAACAGTCGCCAGACGGACGAGTTCATTCGAGAGTTTCTTGACAGACTCTTCCAAGGCCTGAGCCTTGGCACCTTTCCGGAGCTCCTTGTCGCGTTGAGACTTGACCCTCTGCACATCTTCCTCCAGGTGGGATATCTCATTCTTGAGCTTGACACCAGAGTCCTCGAGGTCTTTCTGCTTCTGTTTCTTGCCTTCCAAGTCTGCGGCTGACTGTTCGAGCTTTTCTTGGTATTTGACATAGTCGTGGGAGACCACCAGCCTCGTCAGGCGCTCGAGGTCGTTCTGTGTTTGCTGGAAGTCGAGGAAGGCTCTCTTCTCTCCACGGAGCTTCTCGAGCTTCGGTTCTATCTCGTCCCGCAGCAGCTCAGTAATCTCTTGTAGCTTCATGTCTTTCTTCGCCATGGTCTTGAATGCTTTGTCCCGACGGTCCTCGAACATCCTCGTGCCAGCAGCTTCTTCGATCATGGCCAGAATCTCGACGGACTTCATGTTCAGGACCTTTGTGATTTTGCCCTGCATGATGAGGAAGTTGGGGTTGTTGATGTTCAGGCCGACGGACTGGAACAGATTTTGGACAGTTTGCTGTTGTGCGCGGTGGCCATTGATCAGGTATTTGGATGTGCCGCCGAGGACGATTTGTCGGGTAACGCTGATTGTCGCATATTCCTCGAAACCGATAGGCGACTTCTTCTTGTCCCTATTGTCGAAGACGATTGTGACACTAGCCTTTGTGACTCCGGCTTGACCGCGCTTGTAGATGAGGTCCTGTCATTGCGAAGAAGGTCAGCAAGGGGATGGCGTGCGCATGGGGACAAGATGTGGATGGAGAGTCGCACCTGTAGGTTTTGCGCGCGCACTGTCGACATGTTGGTGATGCCTAACACGAAGCAGATGGAGTCTAAGATGTTGGACTTTCCACTACCGTTGAGGCCAGTGATGGAGTTGAAGCTCTCGTCCCTGCGCTTGTCAGCGGCCGCATCTAATTTGCACGCCAAGTTGCGGGGTGTTGTTTACCATCCTGAAATCACAGTGCGGACGGCATACGACTTGAAGCCCTGCGACATTGTTAGCCACGAAGAAACACACATCCGTAGGTGAATAAACGTACGTCTACTATTATTTCGGTGACCCTCATGGCGGCGCGATTTGCTGCTGTGTGCTTGTCGCCGTGGACATCAAGGAGGCTGTGTGAGGTGGGATGTGCATTAGACTTGGGGCGACGCGGGTCTCGTCTCGTAAACAACAAATTCGATCGCGCATGGCAACGGATCCCCGCTAGCCCACAGCGCCCGCAGCGCCGCCTGCCAGATGCCAGGTTCGCAGCCTGCCCCTGACCCGCAGCCGACCGCGGCGCCAAGAGACCCTAACCCTACTGATGCTAGCCATGAAGGCCATTCAATGGCCCAAGGTTCATGCTTAGGCACGTGTCAGGTAACGCCAGTCGTGCTTCCGAAGATACCACGTGGGCACCCAAATATACGCAGATTGTTAATATATATAACTCATATCGGTCATGGCAGCATCATTCTCTTCCTTCCGCATGGAACTACGCAGTCCGATCTATATGAATCTCTGCAGGAAACCTGTCCTTTTCTACCGGCCAACGGCCAGGTCTAGTAAGTCATCAAGTGGTACTAAGCAAAACTGTAAAGGTGGAACGCAGTGCACGTGTGGTTGTACAAGTACTTGTGACTTGGACGTCTCGAAATAGCAACGCAGCAAAGCTCAAGAGATGAGTTTGCTCTCTTGACATATCTTCTTGTGGCTTGGAGGTTTATTTTCGAGAATAGGCCGGGCCGCTGTCAAATGCAGCAGATTCCGGGCAGCTGTCCGGTTACGGTACGGAATACGGTGCGGCAGATCACTCCGTAGGTACTTGTACAAGTACATGTAAGTCTACTGGCCGTTCCCCCCTCCCCCCGCCCCTGACTCCTTGGCCTCCCACCGCCCAAGCTGCCAAGGCGACCTTCAGGTCTCTGCTGCTGCTGCTACTGCTGGGCCCTGGAATCCGAGTACGTACATGTATCCGCTTCCAACTCCAACTCCAAGTACCAGCCTACGGTATCAGACCTCCATCAACCGACCCGAGCGCAGCTGATCAATCTGTCCACAAACCTCCAAGAGTCCTCCGCTCACGATAGCAACCCCAAGACCAGAACCCGTCGTGACAACATTCCAATCCACGTCATTGAAATTCGCAACTCGGCGTCCCTCGCTACTGTACTACTGTGTACGGCACAGTTGCTTATGCCAACGGGCCGCATCGCTGCACGGTCCCAATCTCCAGCGCCCTTCGGGGTCCTTACTCAACTCAATCTGATCCCTTTGTTTCACGACCACACTACTGAGCGATTTGCCATACCTCGCCATCCCCATAACTCCCGCCGAGATATCGGAGGGACGCCACTCAAGTACCCCATCGTCTAATCACGACAGTCGATCGACGGCCATTGCTCCTCCCCACGTCGCCCGGTCAAGTCCCGATCTGATGGTTGCGATCCACTCCGGCGACTGCAGCGCGCCGAGGTCCCAGGCCTCGCCGTGATGTCGACCACTGCCCGACTCTCGACACCCGCCCACGATGCTGAAGCCCGCCCAAGAAATCGTCGCCTCGGTGGTGCAGGAGCCGACGCCAGCGGCAGCTCTTCCTCGAGACCGAGCTCGCTGCTCAGGACTTCCAGTCAGTCGCCGACAAGAGGCGTGAGCCCCATCCCCGCTGCCCGAATAGGCCCCGCTTCTAGGACATCGAGGTCGTCAAGTACAGCTGCGCCCGTTCGTTCCTACAACGCCGACTCGTCTAACCATCCCGGGAAGGGCTGGTTCGACAGTTCGTGGTCCACGGGCTGGTCCTCGGTCCAGGACCTGGCCTCGTCCTTCTTGAGCGGTGAGGCCCACAGAGGGGCGAGCCCCAGGAGGCCAGCGATCACAAAGTCAACCAGCGCATTACGAAATGCCCATCCCAGTGCTTGGGGCCCCGAACCGCCCGGGACTCCTAGGCCGGGCATCGAGGATGTTGCTGCAGGCACGTTGGCGGACCGGGAGGCGGCCTACAGGGCCAGGAAGACTGCTAGCGTCCTGGAAAGCCACGAGGGCGTCAATGGCGGGTTGGACGTGACAGGCAAGTTCAAGAGACGAAATTCTGAGGAAGAATCCCGGGACAACACTACGAATCCCGACGTTGAAGACCAACTGGTCTATATACACCACACCCAACCGAGTGATACCTACGCCGGTATCATTCTCAAATATAGGTGCCAGGAGGATGCATTCAGGAAAGCCAATGGCCTGTGGTCGAGGGATAACATCCAAGTGCGGAGATGGCTGGCATTGCCGGTAGATGCATGTGAAGTGAAGGGGAGGCCATGTGACGGACCCTCATACTACTCCAAGGACGTGGATCTTCTTGCAACAACTCCTGGTGTCGCAACGCCAGGGGCCTCTCCTCTGCGCACATCGACGCCACAAACCCCTCACAACGATTTCTTTGCTGCAGCGCAAAATGGCAAGGCACCAGAAGAACCCGCGGCTGAGGAGGAGAAGCCGTGGACACACGTGAGGTGGGCCAAGCTCGATCACTGCAAGGAGCCCGTAGAGATCGCTAGGGTTTCCAGAAAGGCCATGGGATTTTTCCCACCGAGGAGGAAGAAGAGCATGCGCACTGCATCTTCACTAAGCACACCAAGGGGCTCTTTCGATGTGCCTAGCATCTCTCTCAGCTCCGATGTTGCCGACAGTCCAGAAGCCTTTTCCGACCGCCGGCAGAGTATGCTTGCCAACCGCCCTTATATCACCTCCGCATATGCCTCTTCAGCTCCCACGCCGTCTCGCAGTAGGGTAGGCAGCGGCAACGAGGATATCAGGCCAGCGTGGATGAGGAGGCCAGGTGGTGTCGGAACGCTCAGCCGGAACGTGCGGGCGCCTGGACCAGAGAAGGACTACTTCAACTCCTGGACGAAAAAACACCTACCAGGCCTCAACATCGACAATCTTCCATCAATGGCGGTCATGGGATCTGAAAGCGCACGCTTTGGGTTCAATGCGGACGAGGGCGCTGCTATCGTGGAGAGTCCTTTCGAGGAAGGTCGTGACGTGAGCTCGACGAGCAGGCAGGGCTCTGGGCTTGACAAGGCTGCTGCGACCATCGAGACATGGCTGCGCGGCGCGTGGGCCAAGAGCTCGAACACGCCTATACTTGGGCCGAATCGACCTCGAGGGGGAGACGGAGACTTGATCGAGCTGGAGGATACCAATAGCGAAGACGGAAGGATAGGCGGTCTCCTCGACCAGAGTGATCCGGGTCTGCTGAACTCGAATCATGGCTCGTCGAGTCGAAGTGATGGGGAGAGCAGTCTCCTGAGAGGCCGCATGCCTGCGCGCGTTAATTCTGGACTGTCGAAGGACAAGAAGGCTGACTAGAGGCGGTATTCCTCGGCTCAGAGGGATGTAAAGTTACAAGGCAAAGCATCGAAGGCGTTCTTGCGTAATGGGAATTTTGGTCTTTTGTATATAAAGAACGCGGGCGAGTCTGACGAGCCAGCGCTAAGGCGACCCCGAATTATTGGAAGTTATCTGGGATAGACATCCTCCGGGAAGGGCATGAAATCACAATATATTGCCTACCCGGGCTTCAATTTCGCAAAAAGAAACAAGATTCGGACAGCGTCTCCACCATTACGTCCTCCAGCTCTAGAATGCCATGTTGACACCATCCCAGCCAGGATTGTCCTCAGCAGCCCTGAGCAAGTCACCGGGCCACGAGCCGCCCGGCGCCTTCGTCCTCGCAGCCCTGGCCTGACTCACCACAGCGTCGCCCAGCTCCTTTTCAACACCTAAGCGAGGCAACAACCTCTCTGTCTCCTCGACGTAAGCTTCACTGAGCACCGCCCTCAGCTCCTCGGACACAGAACCAAAGTCCGCCCGTACGGCCAACCGCACCACTCTCACCATTCCGCCCGCCCCCTCTGCAACGTGCGGACTGTCGTGCATCGCAATCGCCAGCCAGGCCTCGCGCACAGTCGCTGCGTCGAGGCCATGTCGGCCGAGCAGGGCCGCGGCGAAATCCGCGCCGACGACCTCGAACCGCTTCGGGTCCGAGGCGAGGGCGCCGGAGGCGCCGATGTCGTGGAGGATGCAGCTCACGAAGAGGGCAGTCTGGTCAAAGGCAGGGACTGTGAAGGATACGGAAGAAGAAGTAAGGTGCACGGCTTTGAGGGCGTAGGTGTAGACGCGGAGGCTGTGGTTGAAGATGGACGGCGGCAGACGGGACTGGGCTTCAGCAAGAGCTTCGGTGCAGGCTGGGTGAGAGGGAACATGGGCAAGGCGGGACTGAGGTGTGAATGTCGTCCCAGGTCCTTGATGTGCATTTGAAGACTGGCACATATCGGAGGGTCATATGTATATACATATAAATATCCAAACCGTTGTGATTTCGCCGCCGGGGCCCGCGAGTACGCTGCGAGCCGAACCGCGGAAGCCAAGCAACGAACCCTCGAAGATCCCTTCCCCGGATTTCCGTCCAACCATAACTACCTAGCGCAAGTATTACACCACCTGCAGCTCCGAAACCCGCCCGCCCCCTCGACCACGCCGCGCGACGCGACGCGTCCCACGACACTTAGCAGCCTCCCGAAAAAGGGGATGTCTTATCCCTCTGTCGAGTGAGATGATCGAATCCGAGCTACGATGCCGATCTGCATAGAGTGCCGCCATCCGGTCAAGACACTATGGACGCAGTACTCGGGCGCCGGCGACAAGTCGAGCGGCCACAACATCCGCCTGACGGTCTGCAAGAACTGCGGCCGCTTCTGCGACAAATATGTCGAGCATGACTATATCGTCTTGTTCATCGACCTGGTCCTGATCAAGCCGCAGGTGCGTCGGTTCCTGCGCCGAATGCTACGGAGGATGATGTTCAGGTGGTTGACGCGACAGCACCCGTGCAGGTATATCGACACTTGCTGCATAACACGTTGATGCGAGATCGGGACCAGTTCGATGTAGGTTGCATGCCCGGGGCATAATGAGGCTCGCAAAGAAGGAGAAGCTAAGGACAGTGCGCAGCCATCCATCATCCGCCTCGGCGTCCTCCTGCTCCTCTTCGACGTCTATCTTACCTGGGCGCGCATTGAGAAGCAGTCGGTTCCTGAAGACTCCGGCCTCCTGTCCGACAGCAACTTTGGTCGGCTTGCGCAACAGCCCATTGTCTTCCAATACATGTTCTTCCGTTAGTCCACGCTGCCCTCCCCTCCGTGCTCTCTACCTGTGGCACAGCTAACTTTCGGCCCAGTGATCCTTTGCACCTTATCCACCCTCGCCTTTCACCTCTCGATTCGTTGCCTCACCTCCTCGCCCTATTCGCCCCTGAGCCTCCTGGGCATACTGCCCCAGTACCCGCGTCCGAACTCGGTCTCGACCGCACTCCTCGTGTCTAGCAGCACGAAGCTCTTCCCCATACTCATGGTGATATGGGAGTACGACGTCCCAGCCGCGGCGCGATCGCTCGGATGGGCCGTCGTGGCAAACAACGTGGAGGCGCTCAAGATCCTGTTGGACTGCGGATACGGCGTCGCGGCGCTCCTGGCGACGGCGGGAGCGCTCAGCCGGTGGCTCGTGGGGAGGGCGGTGCTCTGGGCGGCGGGTCTCGATGGGGTGGACAGTCAGGGCGAAGGCAGCGTCGCGGAGGAGGGCAAGGCTCTTTGGGCACTGATCGTGCACGTTAGGGACTGGGTAGGCCAGTTGGCGATATAGAATTCATAACACCGCAGCGAGCAGAGCATGCCTGCAACATATTTCTCGAGAAATCATGTCTGTGATTTTTTTTTTTTCAATTTAAAAATGGCATCCGGGACCCCTAGACATTGTCCGCCTGCCTCTAGTACCGCCATCAGACTGATTCGTCGGCATGCCACCGTAGACGGCCAGCGATGGGCAGCCGGCCTTGATACAGTTCAAGGCCCTTCTCATTCACACTAATGTCGCCCTCCCTCGGCCTCTTGAATGTGTCACGGCAGAATGTGTAGCCTCAACAATGCATTAATCTCGGCCCCCATAATTCCCCCAACGCCGGCAATGTGAATGATGAACATGTGTTTTGTACAATCCAGATCGTTTCGCTACCGTCCCCATCTGCCCGTCTACCGCCTCCCACGAGCCTAACACAAGCCTCGTTCGCCCCGCTACTCGTGCACAAACTTCTCTCTCAGATCCGATCGCTTCGGTTCGATCAGGGGGTGTAGTTGGGCGAGGAACGTGATGGCCCACATCAGATAGCAGCAGACGAACGCGAGGATGACGGATGACCGCCAGAGTCTACGAGGAGTCGCTCGGTCAGCAACAGCGCACAGCATCATCAAAGGCGTGGTGCTAGCCGAGGTTATAGATGGCATGGGAACGTATGTGGACTGACACTTGATTCTCCCCCTTGGGCGCCAGGAACCAGGCTCCAGCGCTCATGGCGGCGACGATGAACAAGCCGATGAAGATGCTCCACCTAGACAAGACGGCCAACAGGCGGCGCAATGGTCAGCTGTCCCGGTCTCGCAGTCCTCCGAATGTTTCCTCCGCTGATGTCCACTTACCCGTTAGCCATTTTGGAAGGGTTGGGCGGTTCGCGCGTGGGATGGAGTCGGGGAGCGTTCTTGGGGGACGGTTTGGAGGAAGGCTTGGGCAATGATGCATGCTCGACGAGTGCTGAGCTGCCTGTGAGCTGCCAGCGGTGGCCGGCGCTTGGCTGCCGCGGGGCTTAGTCATCCGGCTAGAAATCCTTCACATGGCTCTCATCCCTCCACTCCACTCCTCACAGTTGTTGCTGTTGCGCAACTGCTGTCGTTTTCCTGTTCCCTCGGCAAAGTTCACTCCTGCTACCGTGTCGAAGCCAGTCTTGGCATAAAATTACAATTCAATCCCTGCCTGGAGTGTCTCACACACTGCAGTTTTTACTATGTAAGTGGAGGACCTGATAGTAATCCGTGCTTACCCAGGTTTAGCATTTATTAGAGGCATGCCTTGAGATATATGTTTTTGCTTTTCTAATCTAGCCTTTCTTTTGCCTACACGACCGCAAAACACGCCAGCTTCAAGCATCGTTCTCAAATTTCAGTCCAGCATCTTGCCTCACGGCGCCATAGATACCAGCGATATCACCGCTCTTGGTATGCTTCTGGACGGCGTCCAGATGCCGGTCGGCCGTCTCGAGATTTGGCACCTTGCATCCACTGTCCTTGGCGATTTTCAGCGCATGGCCCGCGTCCTTCCTCGCCAGGTCGGCGTGGAACAGTGGCTCCTCCCGCTTCCAGTAGTCGCCCGATAGCATCCTGGAGCTGTATGCAGGGTAGATGCCCGGCAGCATCAGCTCGAGGAACTTGTGCGTGTACTGAGTGCCCAGCCCGCTCTTCTCTGCCACGACGTGGCCTTCTGCGACCTGCTCCACCATGTTCAGGATGAAGGTGTTGCCGATCAGCTTCAGCTGCGAGGCCTTCCCATAAGGCTCGTCTGACATGTCGATGAAGGCACGAGAGGTCACGCCCTCGAGATACGGCTTGATCCTGTCCACAGCACCCTTGGGACCAGCGGGCACCGGAATGAGACTTCCCGCGTCGGCTATCGGGGGCGCACCGAAGACAGGCATGGCGACGAACTCGGCTCCCTTCGAGGTGAGAGCCTTGGCGACGGCCTCGGTAGTATCCGGGTGGATAGTCGAGCAGTCTGTGATGACCTTCCCCTTTAGATCGGTCTTGACCAGCGAATCGACGGTGTCGGCAACAGCCTTGTCGTTCGCAAGACAGATGAAGATGACATCAGCCTGAGACACGCCCACATCGAGAGAGTCGGCCACCTCGGATTTTCCCGGGGAGATCTTGGCGCTCAGATCGGTTGCCCGCTGCTTCGTCCGGTTGAAGATGAGGAGCGGCGAGTCGAGTTCGGCCTTCTCTGCGATGTTCTTGGCCATGCCCTGGCTGTTGTAAGTCGAAGTGAAGCCCGCAGCTTGCCCAGAGGGGGAAGTCTTACTCGACCAATATTGCCCAAGCCTATGAAGAGAACCTTGGGAGCCATTTTCACGTGTCGTGGTGTGATGAATCGAGCCTTTTCTTTTGTTATCAAGGGAAGACCACGGCACGATACTGTAAATCTAAACTGTTGGCCGCCTCTGAAACAGCAGATGGATCGGAGTGAAGTCGTCGCGGAAATATTTATATTCCCTTGGAAGAAATTTGTATTGACTCATAGGTCGTGGCACGAGGAGCTTGATGCTCAAAAAGACACGGCGAAAACCGAAAAGTCCTTGCCGGTGACTCGGGATTCTCACGATATCGCCCGCGGGTATACAGCGTTGCGCGATCCGGGAGAGACGGAAAGGTGCTTGATGCAGGTGCGCCGCGCGGATAATTCTGTGGAGCGATGGGGCCCGTGAGGTAAATCCGATGGTGACGTCGACAGAGCCTCACATAATCTCGAACTATGGCATTGCTAAGCGCGACACTATTCAGTGTGTCTCTAGCTACATACCTGCTTAAGCAGACACCCAGGGACGCCAGTGTACGGGTCAACATTCGATCCCATCTCTTGGGCTCAAACAGCCTCATCTCTGACTTCCCCCCTTTAAGCATCCATGCCTCCAATCCAAACGCTCAAAGTCCCCCATGAGTAGGTTCAACACAATTCTACCATCAATACCTATTCTGTATCTACCTGCAGACCCGGTCCTACACTGTACCAGTTTCCCAATCGATCATGGCTGTGGGTGCTTCTGCAACCTTGGAAGTGGACTGCTCATTTCAAGGTGGCCGTCCAGGCCGAGCCGATGGGTCTCTTCTGGTCCGTCGGCCTTGCGAAGCAGGATAGTCCCATTGAACATCAACGCCAATTTGGACACACGGTTTTCGTGGCGCATACGAAGCACAGCTACAAAAAGTAATACGAAGATACTGCCGCCTTCTCTTTAGCGATTGCCTGAATTCCAGTTCTCGTCTTAAAAAGGGCACCGAAGTCGTTTGGACACAAAGTCGACCCTAACCCTCCTGACGACACAGGGGTCTCATTGCACATGTAGCTACCACTTGGAGGGTGGGCGTCTTTATTGGACTCCGAGGCTCCAAAAGGTCGGGGTTGACTCAACCCTCAACACATCACTTACACCGACCACCGGAGACCATTTCGACTTTCATTCGACATCCTGAGCAAAAGCCTGTATCACAACAACTGTAGAACTCCTGCCGTCGCTTTCCAGTCCAAATATGCGGAAAGGGTCATGATTTTGCGACAAGCAGCCTGGAAGAAGGCGACCGTCATCGCCGAGGTGAGAGAGCGCCGAAACGCATCGCCGGCATCGCTGCCGACCTCGCCTGTCACTCCACTCTCTTGCCTTGTGCCATTGCTGATCATTTCACGCAGGCATCAGTGAGGAGAAAATGTAGTAGTGCGCATGGCTCGGCGGCTGCATCTACCGCCAATCCAAAGAGCGAGAACTTTCGGGTGGCATCCCCAAGGGAGGAAATCTCACAGGACTACCTGAAGGAGCAGTACGCTTCTATCTCCAAGAAGGCCCAGCAGAAGAGATCGCAAGACAGAGTGAGGATCAACGTCTCTTTCAACGTTTCTGGAACTGATCGGTTTCACAGGACTTCTACGTCTCTGTGCTGGAGTCTTCTTCTGCAACCAAGAGAGATGCGAAGTTATATCTTCAGACCTTCGGACCGACAGTGACACCGAGGTCTCAAATTTCATCAGGCAAAGATGCTCCACCTGTCTCAGCCATCAGCGCAGACCCGCTGACTAATGGTGCTCGGGCTATCTATGAGACGCCTCGCTTCGTTCAAGGACCTGTGGCAACCAGACAGGCGGTCGTGGATGCTCTACCGCATGTTGCTGTCATAAAGTTCAGGCTGCCACAAGCCGTCGACGACACCACTCTGAGAGGCGTCGCCAAAACGCTTGCCCAGCTCCGAGCCTTGGGCCTCCTCAGTGTAGTGGTTCCGGATTGTGAGCTCAGTCCTGCTGGCACAAAGTGGACTCGCCTGCTGAACCAGCAGATTTATCGTCTCGCTGGGGCCATTGATGAGTATGGAGAACCGTGGACGACTATCGTCGACTCGGCCTTTTCGAGACAGAACGACTCCTCCGCGATTTCTAAGTCGCCCCTCAATGCTAAAGGCGTCCTTGTCGACGAGGAGAGGACCCTTCTTTCGACGTTGCTCAAGGGCTCAGTCGCCATTGTTCCATGTGTCCTTCAAAATGATGATGGGAAATCGGAGCTCATTGACCCCAACGATGCCGTCGTGTCTATCACACGATATCTTTCAGGGCTGCAATTTGCGTCCCCAAACAAGGCAGAAGAAGCAGACGTTAAAGACGTTGAACCGCCCACCAAGAAGGCTTTCGTCGACCGAGTAATTATATTGGACCCTGTTGGTGGGATTCCTGCAAAAAATCGGTGGAACAACGCGCATGTCTTCCTGAATCTGGAAGATGAACTTGAGGGGGCCAAGACGCATCTGAAGTCCATGAACCTGAAGGCGCACTCTTCCCAGCCAGACGGTGGGAGAAGCCAGAGCGAAGCAGCATCTCCCACTGAAACGCACCTTAAAAATCTTGAATTGGCCAAGAATACTCTTGCGACCTTGCCTTCAACCTCATCGGTCCTCATTACAACGCCGAGAGAAGCGGCAAATCTGCAGCCTCAAGTCGAACAAGCGAGCTCTATGGGCTTTGTCGGCACAGTTGGAACTCGGAGAAGCCACAACCCACTAATACACAACCTCCTCACAGACCGACCATCGCATTCATCGTCCCTACCTCTTGGACGCATCAAACCCGTTCTGCGGAATGCAGATCCTGCTTCGAACCCAGTCATGTCGCCCACCACCCTAGCGAAGAGGGGTATACCTGTAACCATATATCCGGACCCAGCATCGATAGGATGGACGCCTCCCAAGCCCGGCGAGCCCAGACTGAAGTTGACGGACACGTGCGTTGACTTGCCGAGACTCGTCCACCTTATCGACGATTCCTTCAATCGGAAGCTCGACGTCCAAGACTACCTCAACAGAGTGGAGAAGAGCTTGGCAGGCATCATCATCGCGGGAGAGTACGAGGGCGGAGCCATCCTGACGTGGGAGCGACCCTTCGGCATGGATGAAAGGACGCTATACGAAAGCGGACGTCTCGTACCGTATCTCGACAAGTTCGCTGTGCTCAAGAAGAGCCAGGGTGCGGGCGGGGTCGCGGACATTGTCTTCAATGCCATGGTGCGTGACTGTTTCCCCGAGGGTGTCTGCTGGCGCAGCAGGAAGAACAACCCCGTGAACAAGTGGTACTTTGAGCGCTCGAGGGGCACGATGAAGCTGCCCGACTCGAATTGGTCCATGTTCTGGACAACGCCGAGTGTGATCCTGCAGGGGCCACGGATCAAGGACTACGAGGACGTGTGTCGGAACATACAGCCTTCGTGGGCAGACAACAAGCAAGTGGTAGACTAGAGGTACAAGTAAGGGACGACGACCTATGATTCCGTCCAAGCTCGTTTCATCATCGCGTGCAGGAAGTGCTCAAATACATGATCGATCATCACTTTCGACGAGCCACGCTGCTTTCAGACTCTGGTTGTTTCACGCACGAGCCCGAGGCTTCGGGCTTGCCGTTGAGGAGAAGCTTCTCCATGCATTTTTGAATGCCTGCTTCTGCCAAGCTACCGACTTGTGGGTGAGTTCGCTCAATGGTAGAAGCACTACCGAATCAGTGTTCCAATGAACCACTCCTCGAGGAGCTGTGCCTTCTCCCTCCTCTCTGTGTGAGCATACTGTAGGATGCCAAGGAGTTCATCATTGCTGGCCTCTTCTCCCCTCAAATATACCTAGGCATTGTCATGGGCTCGCCAACAGTCTGATGTACGCCTGTTGGCTGTTAAGTGTGAGTCAAATCTGTGTCAATCGGGCATTTGCGATCATCGCACGGTTGGCCAGAGCGACAGCACACAGGCAGCATCTCGGCCAGCAAGTCCATGCTGAAGCATGCAGACAATACACACCTGCGACCATTAGCGGAAACCCAATGAGGTGACAACGCATGCACTCAGATCGAGCACCGTCCCCAAAGGAACTGAAGACCACAATATCACAGAATGGCAATCTTGCAGCATCGGGGAACATAACAAAAGGCTGCGTATGTGGTGTCATGTTGGACTCGAGTCTTGTGGCCGAGATTCATCTACACACCCTCGGGCCGAAATCGACCGTCAAATCTGGGAGCCAGGTGCACCACGGAGTGATGCTGCAGAGCAAATTTCACAATGCAGGAACTGTGCTGCATAGCAGTGATGGGAGTTACCTATCTATCTGGACGACCAGTCTGCTAGATCACCTGCGGCTCACCAAAGATGACAGCGAGGTCCATATCTTCCACCATGTCTCCTTTTCACCGACACATTTCAGCAACCGAGAGGATTGGGATGATAGGAGGGCATTTTGTGGACTGCACTGCAAGTATACACGCCTCAGTCGCTCACCGCGTGACGCAGACTGCCAGGAGACTTGTCGGATATCAGAAGTATAAAGAAGAGTCAAGGACCTCGGGATCATGCAGTGCGTGCAGGTTGAGTAACAGGTCATGGCCTGATCTGAGCAGACCAGGCAAGGAAATCAAAGGAAAGCAATTATAACTTGTCGTGATCTTTTTTCTTGGGGTGGGGATTATTCATTTCTGAAGTCACTCTGGGTTCCTGAAGTGAACGTGGGGTGCTTCTGGACGGCACAGACCTCGCAAAGCAGAGCCATCAATCAGCACGGCCTCTTTTCTGTTTCATGTTACGCTAGCTTCTGCAGTGTAACGGAGGCAAGCCATGGGCATTGTCTTACCCAGCCCGCCAGCTGCCAGCTGAGCCAGACGAGAGCCTACTGTGATGACTGTGTTCGCCGGACGCCATGCACGTTGTGAAGGAGGTCGCACTGGTGATTGGCTCGCAGGTAAGGATTAGCCCAACCTGAGAAGGTGGGCGATCTGGAAGCATGGTTGGGTGACCGGGTTGCAGCAACGGTCTGTGGCAGGATTGTGGCAGCTCCCGCGGACAGAGATGTTCAAGTGAAGGTTCACCTACGGGTTGTCATCAAATCCAAGCTTGTGTCTGGTAGCAGACGTACTGTGCGGCATGCATTCTTGAACGCGCCGAGTCGGTTGATCACGGCAGCTTCGACATCGACACCGAGGTTTGATGTTTGGTCCTCCTCTCTCTCCTTCCCTCTCTCTCTCTCTCTCTGGAAGCTCGGCGGCGACTGGTGTTGGCCAGAACTTTGGAACTGTTCTAGTGGTCGGTTTGGGGTGGACCTGCAGACCTGTCAAGCCACAATGGCGGGGAAGGTGGATCCCCGGAAGGTCAGGGGACCCACTAGTTCATGTTGTCGCTACGTCACCCGTCCGTCAAAACTTCCTGGACCCTTGCCTTCAGATTCTACAGAGTACCGTCTGTACTCTGTACCAAAGTATCCCTCCGTAGGACGGAGGGCGGGGACGGGATGTTATAAAGATGCGATACAGATTGTTGAAGACGGATTATTGGAGACCGAGACCTCTCTATTGATCTTCAGCACTCACCATCTATGAATCTTGCAGAGCCCTCTATGGACAGCTGCAGGGCAATCTTGCGACGCAGATACACCTGGTAGATATGCCATGTCTCAATTGTGTGAGGTACTTTGTACAATACAAAACATGGCCCTGTCCAGCGGGCAATTGAAGTGACGCAACCCTGGATTTGGTGGCGTGTCTAGAACGAGTGGACGCGGCTGGGATCGTCCACGGCGGTGCAGTCCTAATAAACGCGCCAAACGTGCTGTGCTGTGCTCCAGCTGCGGTGCAGCTCCAGTCCTAGTCAAGTGACCAAGTCCAGATCCATCCAGGTAGACAGACCACGACGCGTCTGCCTTGCAAAATATACAAAGCAGTGAACCAGGTGCTCTCTTCCACACCTCTCTTCTCCCTTCCACTGCTCTCTTCATATTTCCTCCGTTGAATTGTTCCAAACATCGCCCTGTGGACATTGCAGGCTCCTCCGCAGACACCCTGTGACTTCGTGCAACCACCTGTGTGGTTCTTATTACCTCATACCACAAGGCTAGGCTCCGGCCTCAGATCTTTTGAGAGATCAACTGGCCTTGCGTCCTATCTTCTTGAACAGTTGCCCAGGGAATCTTCCTTGGCCTTTGCGTGGACCTACCTGCCTTGAAACCCAAGTCTACTCCTTTCACTACCTAAATTCAGGCGCTGCCTTTCAACACCAATATGGATCGCTTCAACCGGAGTAAGCCATAACCTGCTCTGCCTTACTTCCGGGGACCCCTGCCACTGACTCTTTCTAGTAAACCCCTTCTCCAAGAGGGAATCCCACGACCCAAAGGCCATCATCACCTACAAGGTCCTGACCCTCCTCACATGGCTTCTATCTGTGGTAGTGTCCATCTACTACTCGGTTGAGTCGCCCGCCGATGACCTCAAGCACGGGAGAACGATTGAGGGAAACAACTTCCTGCACCTATCGGGCTTCACCCTCAACTTTATTCTGGTGGATATCTACTTGTAAGTCAACTTACACGCGTGAATGGGCTGTTTTGCCACGCTGACCACACCACCAGCATTGTTCTCTTCATCCTGCAGCTCGGCTACGTCTTCCACCTCTTCTCCAGTGACATCGAAAAAGTGAACGCTGCAGCGGCCTGTGGTTCCCATTTCATCCTGAATAACCTGCTGCACTTTGCTTTTATCATGCTGTTTGTGCGAGCCCACTTCGTCTGGGCCGAGGTCATTCTCATCATCAACTTCTTCAACCTCTCCTCCCTCGCCTTCCGCCACCACGCCTACCCACGCTTCATCCACGCCCCGGTCGTCTCCGGCCCGCTGGCGTGGACATTTGTGGCCATCTACTGGAACGGTGCCATCATGGTGCCCCACGAGGGCAGCCTGGTCGCTAGAATCTTCGCCAACATCTTTGTTTGGTCGATCCTTTCCTACGGCCTCTTCTTCATCGTCGCCTACAAGGACTACACTATGGGCTTCTGGCTCAGCGTCCTTGCGGCCTCCCTGGGAGCAGCGCAGTTCCAGCGCCAGATCTTTGCGCTCCAGTGGATCTTCGCGTTTGTGATCCTGGCCGTCCTCTTCAGCTTGTCGTTCACCGTTGCCGTGGCCAGCTGGACGGGCCGTGAGCTAGGCTGGGGCAAGAAGAACCAAGAAACTGCTGATGCCGAGCGTGCTCCACTGTTGGCGGACGACTAGGCTTGCGGACTTACTTCTTCTCGCGGATGAAAACCGAGGACAGTGCCGAGCAAGTAGATTTTAAGAGGTCGAAAGTGACACTCGGTGGCAGACACTTCGTCTGCACGGATTGCCTCTGGCAGCAAGAGACGCTAGTAGGCAAAGCGTGGTGGACTTCAGGGGTCCGGTGACGGGGGGGGGGGGCGCGGATGGGAGGTGAATGTGTCTCAAGCAGGACCTCAGATATGGGAGGCCAACCGTTTTCTCCCAAAATGAGGCTCGAATCTTTGAACAGGACCCAGACGGTGATCTTTGGGCTAGGTTCAGCCGCTCGGCGGAGCTGGGAAATGACGCGTTTGTATGATGGGTGACGGACATGTTAGCACATTGGCGCCTTTTGTTGGTACGAGATTGACAAGTAACTACAACGTTTCCTTCGTAACATTGCCTCCTGGTCCCACAGCAAGCACCGTGTGTAAACCTCACAACCTCGCGTCTCGAGGCCATCGGGACATTTTTGGCTCCAGTGGATTATGTAAGCACGATTCAGGTGACCCCGTCTCCCTGCCCCAGCGTTCACCTTCTTAAACCTGCAGAGTGAGCACCCCACGCACAACAGATCGACCCGAACCGCCTTCACACCACATGGCTGCAACGAGAGCCGTGAGAAGGTTTCCGTTGGACCTGAGCATCGGTACCGACATCTGCCCTGTCGGCAGAATCCGCAGCATCCTGGAGTCGACCAGGGGTGCCCGGTTCATTGAGAGGATCCTCAACGACGATGAGAGACGACATCCCAAGGTCCGACCATTCCTGGGAAGGCAGGCCCGGTCCTCAAGTCCACTCAAAAATTCTTCGACCATGCGTTCAGGGGCTAATTCGCAAGCCCCGCTGACAGACGAAGCAGCGCTGGGTGCAAAGCCAACAGATCCTAACGTGCAAGACCTCCAGGTCGCCGCGACGTTTATGGCGGGCAGGTTCGTTGGCTCCCCCCATCGAGGCCCAAGACCGAGGCTGGAGCCGAGGCGAGCTGTCAAAAGTTTATATCTTTTATTGCGGGTAACTGATCTTCTGTTGTCAGGTTCGCGGCCAAGGAGGCTGCCATCAAAGCCCATCCCCACAGGACCCTTACATGGCATGATATCACCATCCGAAGCCAAAATTCGGCACTTCGAGACCGGACCGCAGCACCTGTAGCTATCGTCAGAGGCGAGCATGAGGACCAAGAGGCCCTCATCAGCATCAGCCACGACGGCGACTATGCAACCGCGGTCTGCCTCGGTGCCGGAGCGGAGCCGTGAGTGCCTGGCTTTGCGCCTCTGGGATTGAGATTGAGCGCTCGGCCTTCTCCATGAACACGAGGCAGCCTAATCAAAGTATTGCCGGCAAGTCTCGCCGGCGCATCTCCTCACCTCGCGGCGTGTTCCGGTCTGAAACCAACTGCCGGGCCCGCTTCCAAGAGCTTCAACACCGCCTTATGGCTCGGCCAGACCCAACAAAACAAAGGTTTCCGGCTATCAGCAGATATCTGCAGCCACACGTGGACGTGCGTCTATGCGCGTTACGCGACCTGGCCTCTCTACTGGCCTCTCGCTCTACCATGTCTCACAGCATGGCTGCACAGAGCCTCAGCTGCCCGCCGGCAGAAGCAAAGGACCTTCGTGAATACGATGGCGGAAGCCAGACACCACATGGTGCATGCAGCTGCGGCTGTCGGAATAGCATGAGCTTGCCCAATACGCCCGCTGCGGCCATGCTTCTTTGCTGCACTCCGAGATACAGATCGGCAAGATGGCGCGGGGGGCGCGCGATGACCATGCAGAAAACGAAAAAGGTCCACCTTGAGACAGCGAAAAGGAGCCTCAGATTAGGGGAGGTTGCAGGCGCGCGCGATGGGCTGGGAGCTAGCTGAAGAATTGGACGGCACGGAACCTGGCGGGCTAGCGGTGAATTCAAGTTGGGATCGACCCGCCGCGCGCTGGTGCGCTTCGCCCGGCCAATTGGCTTGCACGGTTGGGACGACGAATACTCACGAGGCTGACCACCACGCGATGGGCACCAATCCCCTGTTGGAAATGGCAAGATTCATTTATTTCCAGACTCCGGCATGGCCTTTACGCTCCCTATTTCATTTGGCTCCGTTCGCATTTTGCTGTCCTGCCAAAGTCGAAAGGTCTGCCCCGTTTGTTCGTTCATTCATTCACTCGCATCTACACTCGTTTCAGCCGACCTGGCCGTGTCCCTCGTTTATTTTTTTCTCTCGTCTTCTTTCATCTTCGCTCCTTGCTTTTATGCCAAGAAGCTCACGGCCACCACGATCGTTACTGTGTTTCGTCTTTCTCTCTCCCCCTCTTGATTTGTTTGCAGTTCCATCAGCTCTCCATCCGAGATCAGAGTCGAGCCTGTACCCAAGATGAGGCATACCCGCCTGTTGGCTTCGCCGGCACTCTTGACTTTGGCCATTCCCCTTTCCAATTGTCTGTACCTACCACCTAATACCCTGAGTGATTCGCTCCTCCAAGAATATGACTACATTATCGTCGGCGGTGGAGCTTCAGGCCTTGTTGTCGCAAACAGGCTGACCGAGTATCCTGAGGGTGAGCGCTTGACCTTCTGTTGCTTGCTGGCGTGTTCAACACTAAGCTCTGTATAGTCACTGTCTTGGTGCTGGAGGCAGGTGTTTTGTAAGCAGAAAATCCAATCCACCTCTCAAGCAAAGAGGTTCCTGACAACGACGGTAGAGATACGGAAGGTTACACGGTTATGGTCCCTTCGGAAGTAGGGGCAGATCTATCCACCAGCTATGATTGGCAGCTCCACACCGTAGAGCAGGAGTACCTCAATGGCCAGAGCGTCGTACTCAACCAAGGGAAAGTCGTCGGAGGTGGAACGATATTGAACGGGATGGTCTGGACCCGTGGATCCTCAAGCGACTACGACTCATGGGACGACATGAACGACGACGGGTCCGGCGTCCCTCGGTATGGTTGGCGTTGGACGGATCTCCTGCCTTACTTTGAAAAGGTAAGGTCTTATTGGTGACATACGGGTGAAGAAGGCTTGCTGACACATTCTGCGGGAGTAGAGCGAGAACTTCGTGCTGAACATCGACAACACGACCGCTGAGCACTACGGAATACAGCCTGATCCGAGTATCCACGGCGAGGTCGGTGGGGTTCAAATCACCTATCCTAATTTCATCTATTCTCAGTCCGGTATGTGCAAAACTCACGACACGAGCCCTGGGCTCATGCCAGTGCCGCTTACTGACCAAAAGCATCAGCCAACTTCCTGCAGGGAATAGAGCAGATGGGAGTGCCTGCTGTCGCAGAGCCGAACGATGGCACCGGTACTGGTGCTTTCATCAACCCTTCCAGCATGTCCGCACGGAACCAGTCGCGTTCCGACAGTCGTGTGGCCTACCTCGATCCAGCCATCGGCCGGCCCAATCTGCACATTGCGACGGAGCAGATGGTGACGAGGATTTTGCTTGAGGAAGCGACGCCGACTGGTAGCGGATCCCAACGAGCTGTCGGAGTAGAGGTGAGTCAGACAGAGCCACGAATCCGCTGTTCAAAGTCCTCTCCTAGCGGGGTGTGGTCTCGCCTGTTGATCCGATTATTAATTTTATGTCAGTTTGCACAATCGGCCCAAGGTCCAATTACCAACGTAACTTGTACGAAAGAGGTAATCATGGCGGCCGGAGCGGTCTTTTCGCCGACGCTTCTTCAGATCTCGGGAATCGGTCCTGCCGATGTGCTCAGGTCTCTGAATGTGTCTGTGGCAATTGACCTACCAGGAGTAGGTGCTAATCTAAATGACCATGGAATGTGTGAGTTTGAGTCCTTATTTATCACGTCTGGCAGCTATTCTGCCCTTGTCAAAGTACTCTTGAGACACTGGGGAAAAAGAGTTTCTAACAGGCGCCGCTTCTTTCATTGAGTCTCCTGAAAGAGTAAATGCTAACTGCCAATACTGAATAGTGCATCCGATTTATTCATGTAAGCCATGCTCATGGTTTTGAAGCCTTTGCGTGTTCTCCCCCCTGTGTGATCTCTGGCTGACAGAGGAACACAGACACAAATACCTCCCTCCTCACAGCAGACAGGGTGACTGGGTCTCCCGACGCATTAGAAGCAGCTAGAGAAGAATACTACACAAACCGCACGGGCCCTCTGACAGCGCCTCTGATCAGCACGGTCGCGTTTCCCTCTATGCGCCAGTTCGCCGACGACTGGGTGGAACTCATCCAGGACGCAAGCCAGCGAAACATCAACGACACGCTGCCCCCGGGGACGGCAGAGACCGTCCAGCAGGGCTACCTGGCGCAGCGTGCGCAGCAGATCCCGCTGCTCCGCTCCCCAACCGAGACGGCGGTCGAGTTCCTGGCCGACTCGATCGGGACCCTGTCCGTGGCCATGCAGCGGCCCCTGTCCCGCGGCACCGTCCGGCCGCGGTCGTCGGACATCTTCGACCTGCCCATCGTGGACCCGCGCTACTGCTCCGAGCCGTTCGACTGCCTCGTGCTGGCGCGCGCGCTGCTCTTCAACTGCGCGCTGATACGCACGCCGCCCATGGCGGAGCTGCAGCCCGTCGTGCAGGGGCCC
Organism: Dendrostoma leiphaemia; assembly: GCA_026120015.1. NCBI lineage: Eukaryota > Fungi > Ascomycota > Sordariomycetes > Diaporthales > Erythrogloeaceae > Dendrostoma > Dendrostoma leiphaemia. The sequence goes on from JALRMF010000169.1 coordinate 44,549, forward strand.
TACTTCTGCCCGGACGTGTTCAACGGCAGCGGCGCGGCGAACGTCTCCGGGATCGACACGCCCGGCACGAATGCCAAGATGCTCGACCTGGTCAAGCAGCACCTGGTCACGGAGTTCCACCCGTCGGGGACCACGGCGATGATGCCTCTTGACCTGGGTGGCGTGGTCGACACAGAGCTGAAGGTGTACGGAACGACCAACTTGCGGGTAGTTGACGCAGGTATTATGCCGATTGTGGTCGGAGCGCACCTTCAGGCGCCTGTGTATGCACTTGCCGAGCGCGCGGCCGACATCATCAAGGTTGCGAATCTCTTGAGTTGAGACGATGTTTTCGGCGACAGCAATTGTACATGGGGCGGCGTGTATTGGACACGGTCGATATATCGGAGCCTGTTGCAATACTTGGACATAGTGTTCAAGGGCAGAGCCTTGATATGTATGGAATTATCTGGAATCCCCAGCTGATATAGAACAGCCATAATGCAAGATATCCTACCGGTAATTGTATCGATTCTGCGAGACTTTACATTCACGCTGCTGGCGAGCAGCCCGCCTGTGTAATGCCCTCCTGCGCAAGGACCTTTAATGAGATGACTTGCGCCCCCCCCCCCCATTGATGTTCCATGAGATCACTGTACCGCATTAGCTGGCTCGGGAGAACTTGCTTGTGCTTGGTTCCTCCGGCCTCGTACTCAACATGGTCGAGGTTCAAGTGAGAAGGAAAAGCACTCTGGTTAGATACTTGATGAATGGGAGGCTGGTCTTGCAATCAACTCCCGAGGCGAGCCTCCCATTTCATATCTCCGTGTGCATGTATGACAGACTCAAGTTCAGACGGGTTTACCGTTAGACCATCAAATGCAGCTCACCTTTCGCAGCAGCCACCAGCAGCTCCATAGCAGGCAACTGAGTGTGCCGAGAGATATTGTAGTCCCAATTCCATTTCTCTACAATCTTAAGCAAATATGCAACAAAGAAAAGACTAACCTGACAATGACTAAAGGGTATATCTGTGGCGTACACAAACTATAAAATGAGGTCGCCTGTCTTTGCCGCCCATACGCCACCATTGTCTAAAACCCCAAAACGGTAACGAAAGATACCTCATGTTCACCAAGATTGCTTGTCCTGTGACCCAACTACGCAGCCGGCGCGGCCTCTGCTACCACTTGCTCGTTCTCATCCAGCAGGTCGCTGACCTTCCTCAAGTTCTGGATCATGCTCTTACCCAGCCCAACAAGCAACAGCTTCTCCGCGTTGGCTGGCAAGCCCAGATAAGTAGGTGGCTCGCGCTCCGGAAGCTTCTGAATCCAGCCCATGAAGTCCTGCATGGACGTGCCCGAAGGGACCTCAAGGCTGCCCTCCTTGTCACCGCCTTCGACAAGCTTGTGACCGATGTCGTACGCCGCAGGCGTGAGGAACGAGTTCACCAGCTGATTGAGGAGCTTGAAGTCGCCCTCATCGTCGATCTTGCCACCGTAAGTCTCTGTGACGAGATAGCGGATCATGTCCCAGGGGATGTTTTGGGGCGCAATGTTCGTCCGGTTTTGAGCCACTGTCTCGACCCATGTGTCGATGACGAAAGCAGAGCATTCGTACTAGTTCAATATCAGTACATGTTTATCTTGCTAAAGGTCATCGGGGATAACTTACATCACTATCATTAAACTCCCAGAAGCCCTTCCACCCCAGACTCGGTGCGTATCGCAACCGTTCCTGAATAACAGCATGCAAGAAGGACAGCAGCAGGTACAGCCTCTGCCGCTCCACAGGGCTCTTGGCAGGCCTGGTCGAAAGTGAAGACATAGAGTCCTTCATGTTGGCACGCACACCAGCAGGCTGCTCGTACATCAGCACGCGGGAGGCACGGAGCAAGTTGACAGGGATTTTCGGACTCGATTCCATCGAGAGGAACAGTCTGAACTCTGGGTTGGGGTTGAGAGACTCCATGCGCTTCTCAAGGCTCTGGAGCCAAGTCGGGGCCAGATGGACGTTCTTGACAAGAACCCACGAGCCGACTTGCGCAGCGTGGCTAACGGCCTTGTCAGCGCTGGCGAGACCTTCGTTGGATCCCATGGCAATGTTGGTACACCTGACGCGCATCCGCTCGACCAGACTGTCGACCTTGTAGCTGGCGTCGAAGCCTGGGCTCGACACCAGAGCAATTGGCGTGGTCGCGGGAACTTGAATGACGGTTGCCTTGAGATCTTCCACAATGTCGAACAGATCACTGCCGAACACCAGAGCCACGAAACGCTCAGCAGCGGGCACGAAGCGGTCCAGACGGAAAAGCTTGATCAACAGCAGAGACGACAAAGCCTGATCAGTTGGCTCGGCGCTGTCATCCCATATCTTCGGCACGCAGTTCTCAGCGAGCTCCTCGGAGAGGAACTTGTCCCAGTCGCTGGAAGAAACTTCGTCGATCTTGTCCTTCAGAGCATGCAACTTTCTAGCCCTAGCAAATGCCTCATCCTTGGCCTCCGTCTCGGTTGAAATGTCCTTGCCCTCGACCTTGTCGTCCAGGATGATATCGATCAAGTCCTTGTCCATTTGATATGGCGACGCCTGGGCCAATAGCATGGCAAGAGTGATGCGGTCTTTCTGAAGCAGACCCAGAGCAGTCCTCTTGAACGTTGTGGTGAACAAGTCCTTGACAATAATATCGCGACGCACCTTGTGGTTCGTCTCGCTGGCCAGGTGCGGATTGTTGTGCAGCACGCTGTGGAAAATATCGAGGAAGTATTGCAACGAAAATTGATAGAAGTGGTTGAGGTAGTGCAGCTGCTCAAGAACAGTGAACACCGCGCTGCAAGACTTGGCGATAACATCGTACTCCAAGGTGATTTGCTCAACTTCTGCCATGACGCCTTCTGTGTTGCTCATCTTGGTCGAAATCTCGGCAGCCTCTGTCTTCAGAGTCTCCAGAGTCTCAATGACGTTGTCGTCATCCAGGATATTGCCACGCGACTCGTTGAGAGCTTGCAGGAGGCGCTTCTCAAGCTGCCGGAGATGAACCTTGAACTCGCCCTGGAGTTTGATGAGGTTGGATCGTCTCTCGTCAACATCAGGGCGCTCAGATTTGAGCGCATCGTTGAGAGACTGGGTCTGGAGACTGCTCTGGGTCACAGTAAAGTTCACAAAGGTTGTGCGACTGCAGATGTCGGGTGCGAAGGTCGCAGACGGATCTCTCGTGGACAGATAGATCTTGAATGATGGCGAGAAATCGATCTGCTGCTTTCCGAGTTGGATAAGAACGCGACCACCAGTCTTCTGGTATTCCTTGTTCAGAACATGGTTCAGGATGGGGTCAAGGTGCTCTGCATCCTGAATGAGAATAGGGTTGCCGAAACGGAGCGAACTCTCCAGTTGCTTTGTAAACGAGTCGTCCAAGAAACTGGTGACAGTCAAGCGACGATCCTTGCATTCCTTCTGCAAAAATTCGTTGACTCTGCCGGATGGATCGATGATCAGCGGGTATCGGTTGAAGCGCTTGAGGATGATTGCATTCTCAGTGCAGAGATCATCGACTGGCAGGCTGTTCTCTTGCCAGCTCAAGCGCTCGTCTGCGGTGGACATATACTCGGTGAAGGGGTTATGTGGCTTGTACTGGACGCCAGACAGGTGCAGCTGGTGGAGCCAGTCGTCCAACATCGCCTTGCGGAAAGTCTGATCGTACAGACCGCTGTAGGCAAGGAATGCCGCAGCAACAAGCACATCTCCGACCAAAGTGCTAATCTGTGTCTCGAACGACTTGCTACCCTCCTCCCAACGCACACGTTCGGATGAAAGACTATCAAGCAGCTTGACGGATCGATCGACCTTGAATTGCACCCTCTGCATCTCAGTCTTGATGGCCTGTGTCTCGCTGATGAGCGCAGCGTATTCTGTCTTGTAAGTCGCAATACTCTGCTCGAGATGGGTAATGTTGTTCTCGATGGCCTTGGCCTCGGCCTTCGTTTGTAGAGCCTGCTCCTCGAGCTGATCGACTTCAGCCCTCAATGGGCCTACACGGTCCAGGATTTCGGCAAAGTTGACTTGGGCTTCCACCCACTGGACTAAAGGACCGCATGCCTTACTGGCACGGTTGACCTTCTCGAAGGTGAATTCGGGGTTCGACAAGAATTCGTTACGCATCTTAATGCGCAAAGCCTTCGTCATCTGCCTCTCATTGTCGAAGTTGATGATGCTGGCGATGAAGTCGTCTCGACGCACCACGGCCTGGACGGCCTTCCAATCGTTGACCTTGTGGCCAATCAGTGTACAGACCGAGTCCAGAGCGAGCTTGACACCTGAAGGCGGCGTATTCATGGATCGAACTTCCGTGAGGTGCTGCCTCTTGATGTTGCTGACGCTGGCCTTGGCTGATTCGACAGCGGGTTCAGCCTTGGCCAGATCCTCCAGCACAACCTTCTTTCTCGTCGCGACTTCCGCCTCTTGCTTCTCCAGTGCGGCTTGAACCTCCAGAGACGTGCTCTTCCGCTGCTCAGCTTCCCGCTGATCAGCAACCATGCGCTGCAGCTTTTCGTTCGCCTCGATATCCTTCTGCTCCAGTTGAGCCTTCTTTTCCGCAAGACTCTCACGCAGGTCGCGGACCTTGTCGACAGTGTCTCTCAACTTCTCCAGACCAACGTTGAGATGACGCTGTTGTTCTTCAAGATCCTCACGTTTTTCGTTGTACAGCTTGACGTACTGAGCCACAAAGTCAAGAAAGTGGCGCGGCGTGAGGAATGTGACTTTGCCTTGCTGCCTGCGCAGCCTTTCGTTGAAGCGCGCCAAAGAGTAGTGCATGTACACCATCGAGTTGACGATGGTCTCTCTGTGCGAGGGTGGCAAGCTGAGGGCTCGGTAGGCGACAGGAATGGTGTCTGGTGCCTGGAAATTGGGACGGTCCAGGTCAACGGAGTGCGTGAGCTCGTGCGCAACCTGGAACAGAGCTTGATCAGACCAGTCACCGAACCAATTAAGCACGCAACGGTTGAACAAGGCTGGACTGGTTGCGGCCTTGGACGAGAGCCCATCCTCTGGTGGGTTCATGGTGAATACAACATGGAGGTTCTTGACGATCTGCGATGTGAACCACTTGTAAAGTTCCTCTTGAGAGTCAAGAAGCAAGCCTTGACGTTGAGCTCCTTCCTTGCAGGCTGTCATCAAGGCTGCGAATTCATCGCCTTCAAACAAGCCAGGAACCTCTGCATTGGCGAGCAGCGTGTTCATTCTCTCTAGGAAGCCAGAGTCAAGGACGTTAGACTCGTCCATGATGAAGCACATCTTTTCACCCTTGCAGCCGCAGCGGCGCAAGACTTCTCGCAAGTCTTCGTCGAAGTCCTCAGCAGAATATTTGCCGTGCACCTTGATCTGGTAGACCTTCAAGCCATTCATCCAGGCGACGAAGCGAGACAAGGTGGTCTTTCCAGAACCGCTGACTCCGATGAGAATCAGATGACCCTGGGGCTGCCTGAAGACACGATCGATGCGCAGAACATGCTCGAGAACATCGTTAAATAAGATAAGCGGTACATCGACTTCTTCCTCGCAGAAAGTCCGCAGTCGAGCCTTGACGAAGTCACGAAGCTGCTCGCGATCAACTGGCACGTAGTTCTTCGATAGCCAATTGGAGAAGAGAATGGGGCCACCAAGAGCCTGCTGATCATCAATGGTGGGGAAGAAGTCCAAGGCGATTCTGTGTACAGCATCGTCCGTCCACTTGCGCTCGTCTTCGGCAACAAGACGATCTTGGAAGAGACGCAAAGCTTCGTGTGCCCAAATGCGGATCAAACCCTCGACGGACAGAGACTCGAGAGGGCGGATCGCCTCGTACACACCACGAACCCATCTGGTCAGCTCACGAGGACTGTAGACGTAGTGGGGCTGAATCCTAGGCGTGAATCGCTGTTGAGATTCGAGGTAGAATCGCACCATTGCCTGGGTGAGTGGTTCTGCATATCCTCGGAGCGAGGGGATGATCTTGAGAATTGCTGTGTTGAAAGTGCCGTAGATCTGCATAAGAGACAGCTCGCCGGGATAGTCGACCATAATGAGCGGCGCGTGCCGGAGGAACCGATCACCCATTGGCGTACGGCCTGCGTCTGTCGGTGGGTTGCAAGCGCCAACGAACTGAATCCTGTCGAGCGTGACCCAGGCCTTGTCGGAGGTCCTCCAGAATCCGTTGTGCTCGACAAGCTGGCGTAGGAAGGAGATGGCTCTCTGGGTGCCGTACTTGTCAGGGGCAGGCAAGTTGATTTCATCACAGAAGATGACAAGCCACCTTCCGATTTGCGTAGGAGACAGCATGACGCCGTTCAGGGTCTTCTTGTATTCGCAGTACTGCTCGAAGGTCTTGATGAGAAGATCGGGCGTAGTTGCACTGGAGAAGTTGAGGCCCACGACCTCCATGTTCGGGAGCTTCCGCAACGCGCTGAACAGCGTCATCGTCTTTCCAGAACCAGGGGGACCGCAGAGAAGGAGCGGCTTGTGTTCAGCCAACCACGAGTAGAGCACATCCTCATGGCGGACAGTGTCCAAGGTCGGAATGACAACATCTGTTTGCGTGATTGAGTGAGTATTGACCTCAATGGTCGGCACCTGATTCTGCCAAGGAGTCCATTCAGCCTGGGGCAGTGAGACGTCGAAGTCGATGAGAGCGCTAGTGCCATCCAGAGGTGGTGACCCAAAGTCGGCCAGGCCACATACTCTATCACCAAACGTCTTCCGGTCCGTCAATGGGCAGTCACCGGTCAGCGCCCAGACCAACGCCAGCAGCAGCTTCTTGGAGATGAAACCCTCGACTTGCTCAGGATCGAGGGGGAAGTCCACATGCTGGCCGTTGTACTCAATGATGTCACGAACTGCCTTGTTGAGGAGAGAGAAGAGCGTGTTGAGAACTCTTGCGACAGTGAAGTCCATGATGTGGTTATAGCCCTCCGCTTCCTTGAGGGCAGCCAGGATGAAGCCATCTGTGTCTAGGTGGGCATGGAGAAGATCAGCCGCCTGTGTCTGAACAGCCAGGGCCTTGGCGGAGCTTTGTCCGGTCGCGACCGCGTCCTCATCGAGGTCTTCAAAGGCGACCGTGCGCAGGGTTTCCAGATAGTTGGTCACCATCATGCTGGGCGAGACAGTGTCTTCGCTGAACCAGACCATACCGCATCGACTGACAGTGGCCAGCGTGGCGTACTTCAGGTTCTCTACCTCGAACATGATGCGAACATTCGCCGGCAGGTTCAGGCGTTCGCCGTTTGGCAGCGTGAGCAGCTTATTGTCGTCGAGCACACTGTTCAGATTCTCAACCCACTCGGGATCGACATCACCGTCAAAGACAATCCAGTGTCGCTTGGTGTCCTCGCCACGGAGATTGTCGACGATCTTGCGGAGGATGCTCGTGAACAGGCCATCCGTCCATTCACGTGTAGTGGAGTCCAAATTGCCGTATAGTGCCTCCTTGGACATGACCTTCGAATCGATGACATGAGACACGCCTTCAACGCCCTCGACCTGGTGCAGGGCGTCGAGCAAGAGCCTCCAAGCGGCCGACTTGCCAGTCCCCGAGTTTCCAACCATCATAACACCATGGTGAATCTTTTGAATCTGGTATAGCTGGAGGATCTTGGTCATCCAGAGGTCAGTGACCACAAGCTGTCTCTCAGCTGCCAGACGACGAATGGCCTCATCCAACTTGTACAGATTCGCAGGCACGTATTTGACGTTGGGGAAGCAGTCCTGTTCGATATCCAGCATGACATCGACATCCGATTTGATAAGTTTGGGCGCGATAGTCTCTCGGATGCTCTGAACAATGATCTCGGGCTCGACCACTTCCTCGGCACCAAGGTTGCCACCGCTCTCAAGGAGGCGGGCACGCTTCAGGCCACCGGAGCTGACCAGGACACTCTTCAGGGCACGCAGACCGAAGTCATAATGTGCTTGTTTAGACAATTTGGCTGCGCATTGGTCGAAGAAGGGCACCGTGTGTTTTGAAAGCTGCTTGGCTTGGTTGAAGCCCTGGGAGTACAGCATGACTTCGGCAATGAGCTCCTTGTCGGGCTTGGACATGGCCACGCTGCGGAAAAGTTTCTTGAGGTTGTCGGGCAAGTTTGAACGGCCAGCATATCCAGGGTTCATGGTGATGAAAATGCCAGTATTCTCGTTGACATGGAGCTGACGACCAACGAGGTCGATTTGGGCCTTGTCGTCCTCGACGCCTTGCTTGAGGCCAAGTTGAATGTTCTGAATCTGCTGGGAGACGGCGGAGAGGATGCGCTCTTCCAGACGGTTGAACTCATCGAAACAGCCCCAAGCGCCGACCTGGCAAATACCGAGGAAGATGCGACCCATGGCCTGGAAATCAAACGTGTCGTCACAGCAGAAGACCAGAGTGAATCTGCCGAGCTCAACACCAAGTGCCTTGACAGACTCGGTCTTGCCAGTACCAGCAGGTCCGTATGGTGAGCCTCCGAGTCGCTGGCAAAGACCCTGAGTGAGAGTCAGGAAGCACCTGTCAGTAAGCGGCGTCCTGACCAGTCTGTCCGGAACGCCGAGGTATTCGTAGCCATAGTTGAGCTTGGCATTCGCCATCTTGATGTGCAGACGGTCAAGGAAGTCACCTTGGGGAGTGTAGACGTAGCGCATTTGCAAAAGCCACATGTAATGAGTCGGGCTGCTGGCGTTGAGTTGAATAAGCTTCTCGATAGTATCGCGCTGGTGCACACACTCGGTGATGAGCTGTTCGCACTTCTTCCTGAGCAGCACCTCGAGGTCGCCCAAGACAGTCTCAGCGAGCAATCGAAGCACTTGGACCTCACGATCAAAGAGCGACTGCAAGTCCTTACCGCCATCGGCCAGGGCCTGATCAACGGCGGTGGTCCAGACTGCTTGAGTAGCGAGGACCACGATTTGACTCGGGTACGCCGCCATAAAGTCGTTCAAGGCAGCCTGTTCGATTCCGTCGCTGGAGAATATCGGCGTGTATTGCTCGATAGCCTCGGCCAACAGCTCAGCGAGCGTTGCCCTCATGCCGCTCTCGAGAAGAGCGAGCCAATCGTTAATCTTGGGCGTCTGTATGACCGAGATCTGCTTCTTGAGCCGTACAACTTCGTCTTCCTTGGACGTGAAACCGGAGATGACACCCTCCTCATCCATGACCAAGCCAGAGAGACCAGCAAACATTTTCTTGAAATGCTTCGCAATGCGCAGGGTGTCGTTGCTGTTGCCAATCATCTCCAGAAGATCCTCGTCGCCCACGAAGTAGAATCGCGGGAATGAGACACGCTCCTTCTCGAGGTATTCACCAAGCGCCTTCTGGATCTTGTTGAGCAGCTCAGCCAGACGCTCTAGAGATTTCTGTACGTTCGGTATATTGAGGACATCCAGAACGGTGGGCTGTTTGTAGACCTTCTTCATGACAGCCGAGAATTCGCTGTTGATGTTCTGGAATCTCGACGACTCAATGGGCAGCAAATGTTTGATGTCTGCATTGCCAGTAAAGACGCCTTCGAGGTACACCCACTGGCGTTGCACATCAATCCACACATCAAAGAGGACATGAACGCGATTGAGCCTATCCTCCCAGGTCGAGGCTTCTTCTTCGAATTCCTTGTAGTAAGGAGAGTGCCTCATGGCCTGCAGAGAATTGAGATTCTCGCTGCACTTTGCAAATAGCTCGTCCCAGCCGCGGATAAGGCGGCACTTGTTCTGGTAGTTGACTAGGTCGAGGTGATAGTTTGTCCAGTCCTCCTTGACTTGTTTCAAGAACTCCTCGAGGGCCATTTCACCCTGAGCTTGAGTAATGATGTCCTTGATGATGACCTCGGTTGCAACCAGGTTAAGGTCCCATACATCGCCCAATGTCATGGAGACGGGCGAGTATCGCTTGCCAGGCTTGATCTGTTTCCAGATCTTAGTCCAGTGGCGATCGCGGACTGCTTCGGACTTCAGATCCCCGAGCAGGGAGTTGACCTTGAGGTACTGGCGCAGGATGTTTTGAATGTGCTCAAAGGCGGCGTACTGCCGCATCCTGCTGGGCATTTCCTTCGTCATCTTGATGAGACTGTCGATGGACGACCTGATCTTTCTCGGCTGCACGCTGGTCCAAAGCATTTCCCTGAGCTCGTTGAGACTCTTCCAGATCAACGAGAGCGAAGCCCATACAGACTTGAAGTCCTGGACTTCCTCCAAAATGACGCCGAGTGACGAGTCACCAGATGCTGGTAAATCAAGGGCCTCCTTGGCTTTTGCGACCATGGCAAATTCCTCCTGCAATTTGGTGATCCTGGTCTCGAACGAGCTCAGTGTGGCGTTTGCCTCATCAGGAGGGATAGTACCAGAGACTGGCTTCTCCTCGTTCCATTGTGCGGCAACCTCCGTGATCTTGTCGGCTACAACCTTATCTTCGGCGGTGATCTTGGCCCGCAAAGCATCCGTCTGGTCCTGGACGACCTTGGACTTACGTGCAAGAAGCTCATTAAGCGCATCCCACATACCATCCACCTGCTCTGCATGAAGCCAATCATTGGGGAACTGATATCTTTGCCTCACGAGAGTAGACTCGCCTTGGCGGAATATCTCGACTTCGGGTGCCCAGAGCTTCACTTGTCTCTTGCAGCTCTGGACAATCGTGATGAACTGCACTGCCTGAGCAGTGGAAGACGCCTCCAAGCTTTGGCCCTCCAGGTCCCGTCGGGCTTTCTCAAGATCAGCATGGACATCCCGCATGCGGTTTCCAAGACGGCTTGCAAACTTGAGAAGGATATCGTGCTGCCACTGATCATACTTGGCATTCACCTTCGTCTGCACCTGATCATAGTCGATGGTGATGTGGCCGAAAGAGCGGCTGACCTCAGACGTGTCAAAAGTCTGACGAGTCTTGCGAATCTCCTGCAAAAGCTGCAGCCACCGCGACAGCTGGTCGCCAAGAAGATCATAGACTTGATCTGACTGCAAATCCCAAAGCGACTGGAATTGAAGCCACTTGTCGACGTAAGATCCGACTTCCGACACTTTCTTCTCGACGGCATCATGCACGCGAGTGAGCATGGTAGTGCACTCGGCTGGCAGGTCGTTGAAACGAGGCTCCTCGTAGGCAGTGGTGCTCAAGCTCATCTGGTAGCGGGTCGCCTTGACCTTGTGCAAATTGCAAATGACACCGAGCCAATCTTGAAGCTGCAAGAACCAGCTAGCTCTGGCGTATTCCATGGGTGGGTCCAAGTAGATAACCTGGTTCCGCATCGTGATCTCGTGTATCAACCGCTTCATCGTCGGCTTGTCTGATTTGGCCTCCGGCGCGCCATCCATGATTGTTCTGCGGCGAGTGTCTTCTCCTTCAAAGTGATCATCTTCGAATGCGTCAATCCAGGTCTGAATGGCACGTTGAAGGCGGACCAGGAGCGTGTTCTTGATCTGGGTGTTCATGCCTTCGACCCAGAAGCCCAAGTTCACGTACTGTTCCAAGTTCAACTGGTCCACGGCCTCTTGGATTGTTCTCAATCTCGACTCGAATGCCGAAGCCTCGTACGGGCAGGTGCCGAGCTCGACGAGCGACTTTTGGATGGTCGTGTTGATCGTCGCCAGGGTCGTCGTCTTGGTCTGAAGCAGTGACACTTTCGATGCCAGCTCCTTGACAAAGGCAACGTGTTTGCTCTCGGTCTTGGATGAATCCGTTCTAAAGTGCAGCTCGTACATGTTATTGAACGACTCCCACCTCAACGGTACGCCCTTGAGAATGACCTGCTGGACATCGTTGCGATAGCCGCTGAGAAGTACAGAAACATCCGGCATGTCGGCGATCTGGCGGTCGGTCTGTGCAAAAGTTCGAACACTCTCCATGAGGCTGACAGCAAATGGATACACACGCTTGGCTTCCTTCGACACGGTGTTGATAGCGTGAGGCACACTGTAATTCAGCCATAAGAGATTTCGGACCTCCTTGAACAATGCGATGACTTGGGCATCGAAGTTGACCTGAAGCTCCAGAATATTACCAGCGGACCGAATCCTGCTGACTGTGAAAAGGAGCCCCGAGATGGTGATGTGCTTCCTTTGTACATCGTGAAGCCAGGCTTCGTAGATTGGCCGCGTGTCCAACTTCTTCCGGAACAGGTCGCCCTCATTCTTGAGCTTTTCACCTTCGGTGTGAAGGGCCCAATTGGAACCAAGAACATCCTCAACTTTCTTCATGTATCCGTCGAGTTGACGCTCGATCTGACGTGCCCATATTATAGCTCCGGACACCGGGGGCAGATCATGAAGCTGTGCCATGGCGTGTGCCTCGGAATGACCGTATTGCTGCTTGAAACGCTCGTGCAGCGAATTGATGGCCTGTTTCACATTGTCGATGAGTTGCGTTTGGTACTCGGCGATGGCACCACGAATCTTGGGCCGTACGAATAGGGCGTTGAATTTCGAGAATACGCGGAACATTTCGTTGGCGTTCCTGGCGGTGGCCAAACGATCTCGCAGCCGAGCGATGATAGAGTTCTCCACGCGAGATGTGCGCTCGTTGTACGTGTCCTCGGCTTTGACCCATCGCTGCGTTCCTTCAGCGGACACATCCAGTAGGTCCACATTCCTGAGAGCCTCCCAAGCTTGTTTGACCTCCTCGACCGCATCGACGTCGCCCATCTCCTCGACCACGACCCCACCCGTGTTGGCGCCATCGGCGACCTCGGCATCGGCCTTTGGCCCGAGGACATCGACAATAGTCTTCTGCAGCTGCTCGTGGTTGTCGCGGAAGTTGCCGACATACTTCAGACGGGCTTGCAACTCGGCATGCCTCGGTGTAATCTTGATTGGGATAAACTTCTCGTTCCTTCGCCGGGTCACATCACGTGCGACATCTGTGAAGGCCTTGCGGCTGTCGTCCCAGGTCCTGAAAACTCTCTCCGTCATGCGCATAACATTCCTAAACTCCTGATAGTCAAGATCGACGAGCTCGGTTCCAGGAAGCAAGCGGTGCAAGACCTCGTCCAGATCCGCGGAGATGGCCTCTACCAGAGGAAGAGCTCTTCGGACGGGATACGGACATATCCTGAGCTTCTTGTTGAGGTGTGTGAAAATCTGATCGATGGCGTCTCGGACCTTGGGCAAGGACGTGGCCGAGAGAAGCTCGTCCAGAGGGAAGTCGCGCATGAGCTGGTTGTACTTCTGTACTGTGTCCATGGCCTCCTTCAAGCCTGTATCTGCGCCAAAACTGACAGTGGCCTGGAATCGCTTCGCGTGCTTCAAGATCTCCAGGGTCAGTCGCACGCCGTCGCTAGAAAGCTGCGCCTCGATACCGCCCAAAGCCGCCTCCATGGACAGCCAGAAGTTGATCTCTTGGTTGGCAGTTCCAGTTGCCGGATCGCGATTCATCTTGGTGATAACTTGAATGGACTTGATCCAGTTGTTCACGTTTGCTTGCAGGTTGTTCAGAAACTGGCTGTCCGAGAGAAGCGCGGAGGGTATCAAATCGATCGAGGCCTTGGTGCCGCGTGCCGCCGCATCGTCGAGGGCGGTCTGCACTATCGGGTGAAATGGCAGCAGCACCTCGGGTATCTCAACGTTTTGCTGCAGATGTGACAAGCTCAACTCTAACTCGGTCCATCTCTTCTTGGTGACGGGTATACCAGTCTTCGCATCGACGTCGGCCCTGCCACGGCTCCCTCCGATCATCTGCTGACTCTTGGTGCTCGCGTCGAAGTACGGCGCCAGACCGTTGTGGAGGAAGAGCTGGAGGTACTCAAAGGGCGAGGCCGATGGGCCTTGCTCGCTGGCGGTGGCTGCCAAGTACGCCGGGCCTGGCAGATTTAGGACTTGCAGTTGGGAGGCTATCGGTATGGACGGGTCGAGAGGCTGAGGGCGCTTGAGAAGGACCAGGAACGCCACGGTCGTTGGTGTCGAAGCCAGATCCGTGGCGATCGTGTATGTGTGCTGGAGTGATTCTATACAACCGGCGTTAGCAAAACACGGTATTTATGATAAGAAACGGCTGGCGCAACATACTTGGCTCTCCATCGCCATTCTCCAGCTGAGGCGCGGCAGGGAGATCTTTTTGTATGTACAGACACACCTGGGCGTCGTTGGTGAAGCGGGTGCACCGCTGGAGCGTGTCAGAGTATCGAGCCTTGGAGAGCAGGCTGCCCGGAGCCTCAAGCTCATCGCGTGTCGCGCCAAGGGCGGCCTCGAGCAGTTGGGCGAGGTGGTCCAGAACGCGGGTCGGATCCGTGGCCGCTAGAGGAGGAGCGCCGTTGACGCCGTTGACGCCGTTGCTATCGCCGTTGAGCGGCGTTGCCGTCAGGTTAGGCGACGCAGCGGTCTCCATGGTGGAGTGCTCGTTTGTAAAGAGGGGAGAGGCGAAGAAGAGACTCTCAGAGATGGGCCGTCATGTCTTCCCAGATTAGTCGGTCAAGAGCGAGTGGGTGGTCGCAAACTCGACGGGAACGCAACGCGCAAGGTATCAAGACACGAAAGGGAATCAAAATAAGCAGGACGGTTCGAAAAGGGGGTATCTCTCCGTGCTCTCTAAATGCCGTTGACTTTGAAAAGACGAAACGATGACGACTTGGGAAGAAGTGTGTCGCTGGTGTACAGATCGTATTGTGTAGATAGTCAGGGAGTGTATGGAAATGAGGGACTTTGTCAGAGCATGAATTAAAGTCCGCGGATGCGATAGCAAGGGAACCAGACTGTTGACTTTCTCAGGCTCGTCCCGCGGCTGGTGCAGCTCGAGCCACGCGCACCTGCAGGCCGTCAGGCTTAGACGGCGTGGAAGGGGTTGTTGGAATGGCGCACCCCTGTCCGCGACCTTCGCTGTCCCGCCTGTCAGAGACTCAGGTTGATTGGTCCGGAACCTGTTGTCATTTATGCAAGTCCAAACAGAGACATTTGGACCCTTCAGCAGAAGTTCTACCCTTGCAATTGGTGCACGGTGATTGATGTTCTTGGAGATCTTCAGATTTCGTTGGTTCTGCCGACCGGATGCCTTTTGGGAGCCCTAGTTTCCAGCGGATCCCTACAGACTCGTAGAGAACGCCAAATGCAGCCAGGTCAAGGTCGATTCCAAGGCATAGACACACACGAATTGCAGGAAAGCGAGGCGGCAATGCTCTTTGTGGGCTTGTTTTGGAGTACCCGAAGCTTGATCGGCCTCATTTGGATTGTGGCACTGTTGATCAAGCCATCCAGCCAAGTATACCGCATGCGCGCCTTTCCACAAATGTGCCATGTTCCGCCGCCCTTTTCCAATGCCATCAGGCACTCATTTTAAAAAATACCCAAACGCCTCCCCCAAGTCGTGCATTCGCTCCAGGAAACATACAACCTAGCCGTCCTGCCAGTATGCCTACCCACCCATCCGGTCCGTATCGTGCGTAAACCCGTGAGCGTCGTTCAAATTCTGTGCTCGTGTTGCTCCTTTCCTTTCTTTTTCACGAGCTATTGCCAGCGTTGTTGATGTCCTCAAGCCCCTTCAGCTTCTCGCGTTGGTACATGACACGTTGGTTGCATATATCAACAAACATCTCGTACTTCTGAATCTGTTTGTCCCTGTCGCGTACCTGCTCCTCCAGCTCTTCAACTTTCTTCCGGCTCTCCTCCTTCATCTTATGCAAGTCTTCGTGCACTTTGGCAATCTCTTTGCGCAAGTCCGAGATGATCCGTTCCTCAGCACTCGGTCGAGGCTTGCTGTAGATTGCGGGCCTATCTTCATTCAAGGCTTCGTTGACCTTCGAGGGGTTGCGATTGATGGCTGCTCGCGCATTGTAGATATCTCGTGGCAACAAGGGGACAGTGGGGTTCTCAGACTGTAGGATTTCCAGCGTCTGGCTGACGCCAATACCTGCGACAAATTAGCTCAGCGATCTATGATCTCAAGCTGCCAGTCGGCGCCTACCTTGTTCTTTCAGATTCTTCACGGTAGCGACCATCTTGCTGTCGAGCTTCCGCGCGGCAGGGTGGAGCAGAGGACTCTCGCTGGGTCCATGGTTATGATTGAGATGAGACGGGTTCGGACGGTATCGTACAGTCCACTGCGTCCTCTGCTCGATGGCGAAGAAGCCGAATTGACAATCGCACTTGCGAGAGGAGGTCTTGCGCTTCCGCATCTCTGGGCTGACGCGTTTTGGCGGCTTTCCCGCACGGTCACAGACGAACAAGACCTTTTTCAGACCTGGGACAGTTTTCTTGGATCTCCCAATGACAATCGCGTAACCGACCGAGGTACAGTACTCCAGAACGGCCTTGTGTACGGCATCAAGTGTCGGATAACTGCCGCCCTCGGGAGGTGCAGACATCATTTCGCCCATGGGAGTCCGTGGCACGAACGGAGACCCGTTCTCTCCGTTCGCTCCATCGGCACCGCCCTCTTCCCCATCGGCCGAATCAACAGGAGTCTCGACCTCCATTGTATCATCATCATCATGTTGGTGTTCCGAGTGCTGCACAGAACCGTCTGTGTGAATGGGCGGTGGCCGCGGCGGCTGTGGAGTTTGCTGCGACTGTGATTGAGCTGGCGGTTGAGGGGTCAGGACGGGGTGTGGATGGGAGGGAGCAGACTGGGACATCATGGAGCTGTCCTGAGCCATGGCCTGCTGGTGATTGATAGCTTGTTGACTTATGGCCTGCTGGTTCAGGGCTTGTTGATTGATGGGCTGCTGGTTCATAGAAGACTGGCCCAAGGATTGATGGCCCATCGGCTGCTGGTTGATGCTCTGCTGGCTCATCGGTTGGGAAGTCATCTGCTGCTGCTGCGGCAGGTGCTGGGGTGCCATCGTCGTCGGGATATAGCTAAGGGGGCTGTTGCTTGGCTGAGGAGGCATCTGTCGATGCTGCGGGGTGGCTCGAGGACGTGAGCTCGGGACGGGCAGCTGGGCCTGGGGCTGTTGCGATCTCGAGGCATTCTGGACGGGGGACGGATTGGAGGTCGAGTACAGCTGAGGATATGTGCCTTGTTGAGATTGATGAGAGTTGTATTGTTGATAGGACGTGGCGTGTGGCGGGAGGACTGGCTGAACGGACTTGTTGGGCGGTGGTGGGTAACCCTGGTTTGCTGGGCGGCCTTGACGGATGCCATTGCTGATGCCTCCTCCAAACGACAGGCCCGGGTGGCCGTTGGTCGTCGACATGGTGGGGGAATCAGTGGCAGACAGTGCCAGTGCTGGTGCAGGAGGGCATTCGCCCGTCGCCGACGACAGGACAGCACGAGGAGTGATGGAAGGAGAGAGGAGGCCGGGTTCAAGGGGGGTGAAGGAATGCTTCCAAGCGCCCTTGATAAGTGTGATAATCTCAGTGTGCAATTGGCGATGCGGAGGACGGATGGGGGATGGGGGTGGATGTAGTGTAGAGCCACAAGAGACAAGGCAGTTTTCTGGGGGTGGGCTGGAACTTGAGAGGTCTACGGTGCCCCGTCCTCACACCAGACTGGAGTCACAGCCTGGCAGCTCGCCAGCAGGATGCACATGCAGGCGCCGCGGAGCGCACAGACCACCGCCTACGCCGTACTGGCCGGTCTGACCTGGACGGTCCCGCTCCTCCAAGGTTATACCATAGTAAAGTTCTGTCTCCTTCAAGGCTCTCCACAGCGATCTTCCTGGGTGTGCTGGGGATCATTTTACTGGGTACTCAAAGTACTGGGTACTCAAAGTGCCAGTTGCCAGGTCTACTTTGTAGTTCGCACATCCGCATGCCTCGCCCTGGCGTGCTTCCTCCAGGTCGCCATTCCAGGCCCTAAAAAAGATTACCTCTGTTTTTGGGAGCCTCGAGGCAGACTGAGCATGTACGTGCGAGGGCACCCAATAACTTCGACTCCATGTTGTTTCGTGCTGCGCATGCATTCCTCGAATTGGCTGACATCGAAGGCCCGTCCGCTTGAGGTCGGGCTCCTTGGCGTCTGAAGCTGGCTGCCCAACATGCCAGAACTGGAGATTCCTCGCAAAGCCGCTCCTATCACCACCCGCCAGCGTGTCAGAAACTTGACGTAGAGACAACACTCCTGTTGTTGAGCTCGGTTCTGATCTCACATGCATGTAATATCAGGCAGGTAGCTCCCCAGGTGTCACCCAGTACGCATTCTTTCTCTGCACAGCTTGTGGACCCTTCGCCCCGGGGCATCAAGTACGCCGTATGATAGGACATGGACGCGTGAGCATTCGGATGCCACAGTCCGGCACTACAGCTATTTCAAGTCAACACTCGTGTTGGTTGCGCAGCCGAGCCAGGCCGAGCACTGGCTCCCATACGTAGGACCTGTCAGACACGAGCCGTGGGCGGTCTTGTGACTCGCCTCGCTCACTGTCAAGAGAGCTGGAGGTTGCTGGCTGGCCTGGGTGCGCTCACCGGTCTCCTCCGCCCAGAGATAGCTGACCACACGAGAGTCGCTTGCAGACCCTCACCTCTGGACGACCTGACAAGTCAGAGGTAGAGTCGGGAACGTGCAAACAGAACGCTGATCTCCCTAACTCCCGACGCAACGCTGCGGTCTCTCCTTGTACCCTTTCTTTTGATTGCAGTGGACGCGGGGATAAAAAGTATGAACGTCTGTTCGAGGTAGATCTTGCCATCTGCTAGTCTATCATATGCTGCATGCGAATTGTCCAGCCAAGCAACTTGCCGGCCAGAACACTGTGGGTATCTCCTTGCACGGCCTGCCGTACTACCCAAAGCCCCCCTTGCTACATACAAGGCTGCAATGGCACAACACAGATCGAGCTGTTCCAGCAGCTGCCCAGTGACGGTTCCCGGTGGGAACATCTTTCAAGTATCCTGCGTCAAGATGGTCTACCAGTGGTTTCCAACAGGTTTTACATGAAATACCTAGCGTCTGGCGGCTTCTGCTGCTTCCACAATTCATAGCACGAGCCATCCATTTCCTTGCCCTGTGCCAGTGTGTGGAGGGGCTCTGGTACACAATTAAGTGGCATGCCTTGATTGCCGTCATCTTTTTTCCCTCAGAGTTCTGAACAAATCGTGGCCCGAGTAGGCTCGAGAACGGAGTCCATGTCAATCAAGCAATCTGCAGCGGCCTTACAAGAAGGCTGCTGTCCAGAGGCTGCGGCATCAGCAAGTCGAGGCAAGAAGCGGAAAACAGACAGCATTTGTTTTGAGGATGGGAACGAGGATGTCGGGCATCGTCAGAGTATGGCAAATGGGACGGCCTTGGAAGGAGACAACCGCGCCAGGAAGCGAGTTTCGACACAACTTGTGGCAAGCTCATCAATCAAGCTGGGTCAGCAACCGTGCTTGTCAAATGACTTCCCTTCGCGGTCCTCATCGCTTCCAGGAGTCCACCGCAACTCTATAGGACTACACAACACGGTGAGCCCTGACCTCCGGCAGGGGATAGATCATGCAAAGAGAACTTGGTCTTTCCTTGTCTTTCCGGCGGAGATACGCAATATGATCTACTCCCACGCTCTTCGCTACCCGGACTGCACGACCTCATACAAGACATACTACCGTACCATCTGCCCTTCGACCGCGTCCAAGCAGGCCTCTTACCAGCAGAACTTTCGCACGCCGACGATCCTCCTCCTCTGCAGACGCATCGCCGCCGAGAGCCTCCCCATCCTCCGGTCACAGCCGCTGATCATCGACCGGCTGCCGCCCTTCCGAGCAGACCGCGCCAGGCCCGACGACAGCAGCCGGGGCTTCATGAAGATCGCAGACTTCTTCAGCCGGCGCACCCTCCAGAACATTCGACACATCGACCTTCGGGTCGGGCTCTTCGAGGGTCCGCTGGGCAGCGGATGGATCTGGGAGAAAATCTTGGACGAGCTGCTCGAGATCCTGACGGAGCGCAATGCGTTCGTCAGCCTGCGGCTGCTGGTCCGGATGTGCTGGCTGAAAGAGCACCCATCTATCACGATGACAGAGGCAAAGTGCGTCACGACTATGAGTAAAGTACGTAGGCCCCTTGGCATTGAGTTGACATATCCTTGCTTCATAAAGCTTGACATTGACAGAAGCGGATTAGAGAATGGAGAAATTTGTCGGTAAGAATCCCAATGTCTTTGCGAAGCGCGAGGTCTCCATCGAGATATGGCGCGTGGACGGGCACAGGGCGATGTTCCTGAGAGAGACGGTCTGGCCCCAGCCGAAAGACGGCAAACGAAGGGCCTTGCCCCAGGTGAAGATGTACCCGGACCGCGAGATGTTCCCGGGATCCATCATGCAGTTTGTCAAGCCTCTGCCGCCTCCCTTCTACCATCATGAGGATTCGGATCCAGAGTGACAAAGCTCCGTTATCCCCGGAAATTCAGAACAGATGTTGGAATATGTGAAAAGTGTCAACGCGGTGACAATGGTGGTATCATTCTCGTAATCCCCTCCCACGCCCAAATAACCCTTTTCCCGACCCAGATGCCCTAGTTCTTCCAACGCCGTGTACACAAAAAGCCACACTCATGGAGTCGTCACGAAACGGTACCCATCGCCCTCTTCGCCGGCGGCCCCGGGCTGGAACCAGCTCCCGAAGTCGAGCTTCATTAACAGTCGATCAACACCACCCACGCGGCGCGGTACATACTGTCCCTCCTCCCTGAGCCCTCCCGTGCCGCCCTCGCCGACATCATCATCACCCCAAGCCAGACCGTCATGATCCGCCTCAAGGTTCCCGAGGACACCGATAACACCCTCGACGCCAGCCTTGACCTTGCCGATAGTAGTCTGGATCTGACTCCTGACATCTCGCTCTTCACGCTCGAGATCAACAAAAGCATCGACCACGCCGACGTCCTCTTCAAGGTCGATGGCGTTCCAGACCTCCTGTACGCGGTGGATCAGCGCAATGAGTTGGTCAATGTCCAGCAGAAGGCTGTAGAGCGGATCCGTGAAAGACTCTTGCGAGAGCAGAATACAGCGGACCAGAGTTGTCAGATAAAGCCGGTGAGCAGCGGCCAGGGTCTGCGGATCATGCGGGTTTCTTGCCGGCTCCTTCAGATCACGGGGACGGGAGGCTGTAGAAGCCTCGGCGAGCCACATGTCCTCGTCTTGGTCGTCCTCGTCCATCGCATCAGCTCCTCTTGTCGAGAGCATAGATTGCGCCCGCGACGGCGCGCGGGACGGCGGTACGGACGCCGGTGGTCGAAACTCGTCGCTGCCCGTCGTGAGCCACCGCTGAAAGCCCTCCCACAGCTCGGCCACCACCTCCACCTGCAGGTAGCCTTCCAGCTCGGCCAGGAAGAAGATGGCTGCGCTGCAGGTCGTCCACGCACTTCGCATAGCAAGCGCCCTTCTGCCTTGGCGCTCACGCAGCAAGATGACGCGGGCTCGGCCCGCTTTGCTACTGCCGTGTGCCGGCTTCGGTGGTGGTGGATGATGTCTTCTCAGGGGCGTGATCTTCCAGAGATCGGTGAGTCGCAGGTGTGCTCGACGGATGGAATGAAGGTACGAGTTGATCGCGGTGTAGACTTGAACATCTGAGGTGCTGAGGAAAAGGTCAAGGGGTGAAGGTATGCGCAATGACAGGATGACGGGGATGGAGAACATCAGGTTGCGGAAGGGCGTAGGTGCGATGTGCATAGTCGAGCTTAGCTTCAAAGGGGTCTTCGGTGTCGTCTTGACCAGAGTCAGTTTGAGGAGGTCTCGGGCCAGCTCCAAGCCTTCATCTTCTTCCGCCTGCTGCCCTTGCATGGAGCCCATCGCTGCCCATGTTCTAGCAAGGACTGCAATGACTTCGCCCTCTTTGATCACGACGCTACTTAACCCGTCTCGCTGCTCGTGAGCTAAGTTGTCCGCCCGACGCCAACGGTTGCGGATTTTGTCATCGGCCTGCTGCGTGAGCGCCATGGCAAACTCGCCACGACCTAGAAGGAAGAAATCACGGAGAAGCTGAAGCAGCTCCACGACTTTGAACAGCGGAAGTAGCTTTTGAAGGGTGTTCCTGGCAAGAAATAATCTGACACTTGTGACCGTTCTTGAAAATGTCGCGCTGTCAAGCGGGTAGCTCAGCTGAGACAGCTCTCTCAGCTGTGAGGAGAGGTGGTCCATTCCCTGCATGCCCCCATCGAGACTGCTCTTTGCCCTGATATAATTCAGGGAACGTCCGATAAAGAGCATCGAGGCTGCTGTCGGATTGGTGACGAACGTTGGCAATAAGTCTTGCACACATATGAACTCCTGTGATCTTGTCAGCACCGAGATATGTCGCTCGATGGGCTTCGTCCTCACATCAACAGCATCTTCGGCCTTTTGAATAAAGAAATCGTCGGCACCAAAGCCGGGCAGCCTGCCGTACAGAATCCAAGCGGACACCTGCTTCAGCCATGCCGTCTCGGCGACGCGGACCAGACTCCTTGCCGTCTCTTCTATGTCCTGATAGCCCGTCTGCAACTCGCCCCGAAGGCGATTGATCACCTTGGCGCCGGTGCAGAACGTCTCTCTCCCATCTGGCCCCTTCTCCTTCTCCAGCATAAACTCCGTGATCCCCCACAGCCACTCCATCCGCCGCGTCCAGCCCTCAAACTCGCCCACGACCGCCGTCAGCGGCACGATGTTGTACGCGCCCACCAGCCCCGCATCCCTCCGCAGTATGCCCTCCTCGACCTCCAGCACCTTGCGCTGGAAAGCGGCGAGGTGGGTCCCCTCGACGGCGGTCGCGACGGCACGGCAGATGGCGGAGGCGTGGGACGCGGCGATCTGCGAGGAGAAGGTGAGCAGCTTGACCTGCAGGTCGCTGAGGTGGGCGACGCCCGCGAGCAGCGCGCGCTCGGGCGGCGTGATCAGAGAACCAGCGGGTGCTGGGAGTCCATGGGGCTCTGGGGCCGCGGCGGATCGGAGCAAGGGGGAGGGGTGCCCCGAGAGGGAGAGGAGGATTTCGTGGAGCATTTCGAGGAGAGGCGGCTCATGGGAGATCTGACGAGGCAGGCCGCAGCCGCGTTAGAATAGATGTTCTAGAGATGCCTTCTTGGCGCGTTGGGTTCACAGTATGTGAATAGGGCGGTGGGGGTTCTCTGACTTTTCCCCATGTGCGGCCGGGTCCTGCCGCTTAGCGCTGTCTCTGTAACTGTCGACGATGCTGTGATAGAGTAGGATGGCAGCTCCACACGGTTCCCAACGACAACACATTTGCGCAGTCGACGAGTGGTCGGTTCGTGGCAAGGATGTGAAATGGGAAGACGCCTCCGCGGTGCTGATCCTTGGTGGGGTCAGAAGCTTGCCGTCGCGGGTCGGAAGCTAGAGACGCGTCCAGCTGCTGGTTCGTATAAGGACCTTGGTCTTTACGTGTAATTTCTCTCCAAGTCTGGTACTAGCTCCGACGCAACCTCGACGTCGTCTTGGTTCTGTTGAAGAAGATAAGTTCCTGCAAAGACGACGGGTCTTCGTCATCTGAAAAAGACGTTCGCCCGAACCTCCCTAACTTCGCATGTCTGAGACTCGGACTCGTGCGCAAGAGGTGTTTGGGACCAACGTCCACGCACTCTCTTTCTCTCTCGCCGAGGAACTCGAGCCTGCATAAAGACCACAGACCCGCCAAGCGCCCCTCCTACTCCCAATCAGCATCAAGAAGAATTCAGCCAAAAAAAAAAAAAGGGGGGGGGGGGGACAAAGAAGAGAAGAAGAAAAAAGAATATACACGGGACTGTATGAGGCAAGACGAGAACATTAAGAAATGGGTGCGGATTCCATTTGAAATGATCAGCTCCGGACCAATCAATGTCTCAAACCTTTCATGACTAGTACAATTTTCTTTACTTCCTCACTGAGCTGCCTGGCTGCTTAGCCAGTATTTTTTCTATTTCGATTTGCCAATTGACTCTCGATTCATCGTTGAAGGCCGTGATCTATGATATCCTTTGTACGCTGTTTATTCGAAGAATTACCGTATCAAAAACCTAAGTGTTGTCCTCCAGTCATTCCCATGCCTCCTCCTGTCTTGAGACGCCACGCTTTCTCTAGTACTTCACGGTCGCAGGCCTCTTCCCCTCAATGCCGGAGATCGAACTTGTCTCCGATCCGTCGTGTCTGCCCTCCAGATATTGTTGCTGCTCCCCAGTCGGCAGCGCACCGGCCATGTCCGGCGCCTCGCCCCCATCGCCTCCGCCAACAATGACCTGCCCGCCACCAACGCGTCCCACAACCATGCCTTTGCCCACTGATTTGAGGATAGCCCGTCTGGACACACCCGTCACGTCGATGTAGACCAGTGCGGCGTTCTTGACACCACCTCCCAGACTCCTGGAGACGTCGCCCGCATCGGGCCCCCACCTGTGCTCGACAACCCTGGTGGTAGCGGTGGAACTGGTCTCCAGCAGATTGCGACCGGCCTTCTCCACGCCATCGGCGATGGTGTTGAAGGCCATCAGGCTCTTGTTGAGCAGACCCGGCTTGTAATCCTCAATGGGCTTGCCGTCCTTGTCAAAGCCCTTGGGCTGGCCGTTGTTGGGCTTGTGTCGACTGAGCGTCGCGCCCAGGTTCTGCGCGACCTTGCCTATCCCGCCGACGGTCTTGGAGGACAGACCGGCCGCGCCCGAG
The DNA here is from genome assembly GCA_026120015.1 of Dendrostoma leiphaemia. Classification (NCBI taxonomy): domain Eukaryota; kingdom Fungi; phylum Ascomycota; class Sordariomycetes; order Diaporthales; family Erythrogloeaceae; genus Dendrostoma; species Dendrostoma leiphaemia. Next base: position 68,981 of record JALRMF010000169.1, read on the forward strand.
GTGAACGTGTGCACCTTGCGGATGTGGTCCTTGGTCGTGGGCTTGAACGTGACGGGCTTGGCGACGGGTTTCGTCTTCTGCGTGAAACTGTCCGCGCCGCTCTGCATGGCCTTGGACACCATGTCCGAGGTCGTCACGATCAGGCGGGACGCGGCCATGGCGTTGGACACGAGGAAGGACTTCTTGTACACGGGGTGCAGAGCCATCTCCACGTCCTCGTCTGATGCAGGCGCGATCGCAATCTGCTGCGATCCGTCGGCGGGCAAGGTGATTTGCACAGGGTCTTTGCATATGCGTGCTCGATCAGCCTGACGCTTTGTACGTGAGACGTGACGGATTGGGCAGACTCACCCTTGGACCCTGGTTTCAAGGCGTTGTCCTCCACGACGTGGTATCCTTCGCCGAGCTCTCCGATAACGCTACCGTCCTCCTCGTCGACGAGCACAATCTGGCCGCCATTCGCGGAGCTATGACTGCCTTTCGCATAGGCCTCTCCAGGCTTGTAGTTGCCTGGGTTGTAAGCCGGCAGTGTCTCCTCTCCGGCCATGGCCGCCTTCGACCTGGAAGTGCTGACGGGTGGGGAGTCGCCCTTCTTGCTCCTTGGAACGGGCGGAGGTGCCCTCTCCAGGAAAGCTGTACATTGTGCCAGGATGGTCTCAAAAGTATCGATATCATCCTGCACTCCCTGGCGGCTGCCCAGCTTGGGAAACTCGATTCTGGTGAAAGCACTGCTGTCCGAGCCGAGGTCCCATCGTGGAATCAGATAGCTCGTGGGCGGCTGATGGTAGATCTGTGTCGTTGCGGGCAGAGGCAGGTCCAGCTCCGGTGGCAGATGAAGGTGCAGATAAAAGTCCTCCTCTGCGGGCGCAGACTGGGGGTCAACGGCTGTGGAGTCAGCAAAAGGTGATGAGGTAGGAACCATTAACAGGGACAGAGTCTGAGGCCCGGCTGGGGTCAGAGCTTCCTCCTTGCCATTGGTGATGTGGTGAGCTGATACGCCGTTGATGGCGTACAACAACTTCGGGTCCTGTGATATCCTATTACTCAATGTCCCGAGACACACGCGCGCCCTGTCTGAGATATTGACTTACATTCTTTCCTGAGGCCATTTTCGACGGTCGACCGTTGTGATCCCACCAGTGCGAAGAGTTTTCGAGAGAAATCTTAAAGTAGCTTCAAATGCGTAGGAGATATTCGCTGCAGCCAAGGTGTCAAGTCAAGGGGGTGGCAGCAATGCGACAAGCGCAATGGTGCTCGCTTGTCGCAGGGCGAGAAAGGGAGGGGTATCACAGGGGTTTGGGAACCAAAATAGAGGACTGTCACAAGTGACACGAGGGGAGAACCAATACGTGGGGATCTGAGGTCCAAATCAGTCAAAAGAGCACATGCGTACTTGCGTCGTTGAAGGCCCGGCGCTTAACGGTACACGTAGACAGCCGATGGTGTTTGAAGGGACGTGAGACGACGAGAGGCCTCTCTGGGCGTTGTGGGGCGACGTCATTGGGATGTCCCGGGCAAGAAAACGTCCCCGCCACTCTCCAACAACCCATGATTAGCTGCCACCAAAGCACAGAAATGACTGCCTCGCGATGCCAAGACGCCTAGAGTCTACCGACCACGACGCTTGTCGCCCTTCACGCCCTCTGCCGCGACCTGCCACGATTCGTTGTTCAGTGGCGACATGGTCTCCAACAAAATTCCGGGTCTGTCGCAGATGATCGTCGTCAGCACGTGCGTTCCTGCAATGCATCTTGCAATGCATCTCGTCTACTACGTACGGTCTGGCCGTGTTTTGCTCGAGAGCCTCGCAAGCCGTGGCATGGAGACTTTCTGTCAGAGCTCCGCATGACGTTGCAAGCGTCAAGGTCCCCTTGGTGGAAGACGCCTCTCGAGTCAGCTTCTACTAGTACCGTGTACCATTGTAGCCGCGGTCAGTGCATATGCGCGATCAGCTTCACCCGATCTTTTATGTGTTGGCACTGGCAGATTGACCTACTGCATGTCTCGCTACAAAGTCCGGTATCCTGCTATATGGGTACACAGTGATGAAGCTACTGTGTGTACTTGCCGTGGCTGCCCTCGTCGAGAGGCCATGTCGAATGCTTGGGATCACTCCCGACGTGCCGTCAATATGACTCCTGTCGCGACATCCGGGCCGTTCGTTTTGGCAGAACCCAGACCGACCGTCGACCTTGCACCAGCTGGCCATTGGGCAGATCCTGCCGGCACTTGGGTCCCGATGGTAGGCTGTCGGGATGCTACGGCTCCTTTCCCCGAAGCCACGACCTCGATGTCGAAACTGTGTCGATTCTCGAAGCGTCCGACTCTCTTCAGACACGCCGGGAACCCTCTAAACGGCCCGAGGATGAAGCCGTCTCCTGCTTTGGGTCTGCCAACGTACCCACACAGACTGCGACTTGATCAGAGATAGGTGCTGCTCCGGAACCGACCCCCTCCTCGGGTTTTTGGTCCAGGCTAGACGAAGGGCGCTTCGTATGCATCTCGCTGGGAAGAGCACCGACTTTCGCCCTTACGGCCCTGGGCACACCGTCACCGTCAGCTTGCCATGCCGTGCTGATCCAACCTTGGCCTCGCATGTCACACGGCGTCCAACCGGCTGGGTGGCACATTCACAAACCGTCTTCAAAGGTTACGAGTCAGTCGTCCACACTCTACAGATTCTGGGGCCGGGCCGCAAACTCTATTAAACCTGGTCCTCTGCACATGAGAAGGGCTCGGACAATTTTCAGGAGAAGACATACCCGGCCATTGACATCCTGTCCCGAGGCTTAGGGGTCTTTGAGATTGTGCGTCGCACGACAGTCGGCTTAGCTTCCGCGGCCTCAGCCGGCACAAGTGTACCTACCCCTCGGCCGGTCAGCGGTCAGAGGCCGATCTCCCACGTTGCAAAAGACCCTGGTCGTGCGCTCTGGGCGTGTCTGCCACGAGGTTGTACTGAACTCGGACGCTCGTGGTGATCGCCTACTACCTCCCCACGGAGAAAAGAGGTGTTCTGGCCACGGCGCCGCAACTGGGCGAGCCTGATGATCGGCCATGCTATGCTGGCAAGATCAGCTGGTGATCGCATTCGTCGTCATGGTCGGCTGTTAGCTGTGTCGTGGTGCTCTGTATCTGTCCAATATGGGCCAACGGCAAGTTGGCCTGTTGAGAAGCGCCGGGCTCGTTGTGGGCCTCTGGGCCTCTGGGCCTCTGGGCCTCTGGCCCTCGTCGAGTGATCGTTGATCGGTAACAGTGGACACTGGCCGCAATCATGCGCGTTTCAACGGACCCCTCCCTGCTACAGTAGCGTGGGGTCCCCTTGTAATCGACTAGCCTACCAGGGAACGTCAAGCATGGCTCTTGCCGAGCCGTTCTGCCCGTGTGGCCCGCCTCCCGGGAACGGCACGCGCTACGCTGGCCTGCAGTGGCTTGCCAGGCCTGCTGGGCTTGCTCGCTTGCTGCAGAGCAAAAGCGAACGCCAGGGAGGCAGGGCAGGGCAGGGAGAGCTCGAGCTCGAGCTCCAAAAGCCCGAGCCCGAGTTATTTCACCCAGAGTTGAGACCATGCTGCCATGCTTGCCGTGCGGGCGTGCCCAGCTTTTGTCCGGTCCTGTTCGAACTGGGTACTGTGCTGTCTGCACGTTGGACGTTCTACTTGGTACAGGTATTATTGTGCGTTGGAGCATCAGAGGTGTTCCCCCGACCCCTTTGCAAGTTATCATCCGGACGAATTCTTGGTTTCTCCTCGACGCCTTTCCCAGCTTCCCAAAGTGTGCCAGACTGGACTGGACTGGACCGGACTGGACCGAACCCCCTTGCCGCCATACTTGCATCTGCGGCTTGCCATTAAACCAAACAGCGCGCCACTAATCACAGCAAATCTCTCCCCTCCAACTTCCCAAGCTACCTACCTGTCAGATCTCGACTTCGGATCAGTCCTTGCGGGCATCAGTTTTCAAACAATTTTCCGGCTTGTCGCCCTGTCTCGCTGCTCACCGCGAGAGAACACAGCTACTCCTTGCTTGTTGCTCACGCCCCGCACCCAGCTTCATGTTGTCAGACACAAGCTGTACATGTCCCTCCACCACTTCCAGCTTCCTCCCGACAATCAGGCTTGACTTGGCGCTGTTCTAGCAGGGCTATACAGGCGAAGATCTCGCCTCGCATTGGTCGTCTGCCTGCCTGGTCGTCCAAAAAGTTTCAGCATACATCCCATCCCGCCTACCGGCCGGCCACCTTGGTCCTGGAAAAAAAGGTATTCACGGCTACCTGCATCCCTTGGATGCTGCCGTCACACACCGTGCAAGCAGACAGCAACCATTCAGCAAGGCCTTTCTAGAGACCGCACTGCGCCCGCCTGCTTTCGTCATTGCGCAACTCGACTATCGCGTCCCTAGTTCGCGCCGGCACCGCGACAATACCGTGACCCGCGTCTTTTGCCGTCGTTCCTGCATCGCGCCTCCCGCGAGTCACGCAAAGGGACAGTTTGCTCCCCGGACTCTCGGAGCAGGAGGGCAGATCGCTGTCGTGCCCCCCCCCCCCTTTCGTCACAACCTCGGGTCGATTTCAGCCGTCACGGCTTGTGGTCGGGTCTGCCAAGGACCCAACCCGTCTTCACAATTACGTCTCTACAGTCCATCCTCTCCCCACCCGATCCGTCTGCCGATGAAACGGGCAATACTCCGCCCGCCCCGTCCGCCCACTCATCCCCGAAGCGGAAATTCGCAGAGGCTTTCAAACCCGTACTTCCGGAACACAGGACCGCCTTGCCCCCGAACCCAGCGTCGGCCGGCCCGCCGCCGCCAACCTACCACAGCCATTCGATCCAGGGCTTCGTCCCTGTTGGTGGGAACGCAGCTGGGCACGGCCACGGACATGATGACCGACCGAGTGCAGGATTTGCCGTGATGAGTGGTGTGGATGACAAGAAGGCCGTTATCAAACGGCAGCCGATGCGCTCGAGCATCGCGTGTCTCCGGTGCCGCAAGTCCAAGATCAAGTGTGAGAACGATGGGGGATCGTCGCCTTGCGAGACGTGCATAAAACAGGGCAAGGACTGCAGATACCCAGAGGCCACACCTTTGCCGCCGAAACGGACAGAGTCGTCGTCCGCAACGAAGACCGACCGCGATGCCGGACCGGACCGAAAGCGCCTCAAGAAAATCGAAGACGTGTCTCGCGCCGATGGGCAGTATTTCGCGGCTTACCATGCTGAGGATATACTGTCGGCTCACTATCTGACTCCGAAGCTATGGTCCGAGGTATTCGACATCTACAGGCTTCACTTCGCAACCGAGTTGCCCTTTCTTCACATCCCGACTCTGAAGGAGGATATGGGTGCCAAATTCCGGACAAATCACAAGGACACTTCAGCGGACACCAACCTCGTTCTGCTCGGCGTCCTCACGTTGACTGCGCGGTTTCACCAGGACTTGGTTAAATATGCGACCCATACAGCAAGCGCCCAACCCGGAGTTGCCAAGATCCGACCTGCTCAAAGCAAGCCCGACTCGTCTGCCGCATCCGAGTTCTTTGCAGAAGCCTTACGCAAAGCTCTCGGACCCCTTGGTACGGCCATGACCACTGCTTCGGTCGAACGTGTTCAGGCCTTCCTCATGCTGGGCTTGTATGAGTGGAGTCAGGTTCAGCCGAAGACGGGCGGCCTCGGGGCCTGGATGTATGTGGGTGTTGCCATTCGCTTGGCACAAGCCCTGGGACTTGGGTTTGGGGACAAGAAACCGGACCAGAAGTCTCGGGCCAGGACACAGAACTCCAGTGTTGCGTCATCAGGTAGAGCATCTCTGCCTGGGCCAGAGGAGATGATTGCCAAGGAGATCCGGCGTAGGACCATATTTAGCTGCCTGGTCCTCGACCGTCTTCTGTCATGTGGCAAGGAACGCGTCTCGACTATTCGGTCCGAGGATCTTCAGATCCAACTCCCCTGCAACGAATGGGCATTCGACTTGTCCAAAGCAGTGAAAACAGGCTTCCTGAAGGACTCCGGCGACGAAGGCCCGCAGGCCATCGAGGATGATAGTGTGCTCAGCAGATTCGTGCGGCTGGTGGACCTCTGGGGCGAGATATCAAATTTCAGCTTCAGTGGTGGCCGACTGGGTGAGGAGCACCCTCCTTGGGACCCTCGCAACAAGTTCTACCAGCTGAGGCAGAGGCTCGAAAAATTCTACTCTGACTTGCCGTCGACTTTCACGCTGTCGACGTCCAACTACCACAGGCATGAGAATCACCAAGCCTCCAGCGTCTACGTCTCGCTGCACATGCTGGGCAGTGTTTGTCACGTCATGCTACATCGGTGAGTCCAAACAGCCTCAGAGATGATGCGCGCGAAATCAAATGGGCCTGCTGACCTTCATATAGCGAATACGTTCCCTTCCTGCCGATCCGTTGCGATAAACCCGTTGGTCCACTTGATGAGCCGACGTTCCCCGAGGGCGAATATGACATACCTGAAGGATTCTGGGAAGACAGTGCCGAAAGGCTCTTCAAGGCGGCCAGAGACATTGTCGATCTCATAGAGATTTGCCGAGACAAGCTCCCCATGTCGGCTCTGGTGCTCTTCGCGATCTGGGTTGCGTCCTTCGTTGGCCAATACGCATGGCATTTCCCACACATGGATCAACATAGGTTCATGCTTGTTGAAGATGTCCAAGACGACCGTGATTCTCCGGTGGAGATGGACATCACGAAGACCGGACCAACGGGTACCTGCTATCAGACTCTCATCCGCATCTCGGGGTGGCTCAAAATGGCAGCTACCTATGTCGGCTACTTGTAAGTAATACTATACCATCTTCTCTGGCTGGCGACGATTGAGTCTGACTCGCGTGACGGCACAGCAAAGAGATAGACGCCTACATCACCAAAATCAAGCAGGACTACCAGAAACACCTCGAGGGTGGAAGCGACAAGGCCAAGGCTCCCGCCCAGGATGACGGCAAACACCCGATTCGCGGCGGTGGCCTTGAGGAGTGGAAGGTGCAGAACGCCAAGATCATCAACAACGGCGTGATCATGGCCGACGAAAATGCTCGGCAGTACGATGCACCAGAGCCGGGCCAGGCAGAGAGCCAGTCGAACGTGCCGCGAACCGCCCCGACCATGTTCAGGGCTATCAACCGCCATCACGAGGCCCCCGGCTCGGACACCAAGACGGCTTCCTCTCACGCCTCGCCTACGCAGTCACATGGGAGCGCTCTCCCGGGTATCGACTTGCCGGTGCACTTCGCACCGGGCGGCGGGGAGCCGGGTGTCATGGAGCACTTGAGTGAGTGGGAGAGCACGCGCATCGCGGACTGTCTTGGGGGCGTGGGAGGGGACATCCAGGGCTTCTCATATGGGGACGTGCCGGATCCACATCTGCTCTTCGGGCAGGTGCCGCTGACGGGGCTTGGAGACTATAGCTAGGACAGGTTGGGATGGATCAGGGTATTTTTTTTTTTTTTTTTGGCTATGTCATCTGGTTCAGCATGTCTAAGAGGGAGCACGGCTGGAGCAGGAGCAAGACGGCATCATGGAAGCTTGGAGAGACTGGTTTCATACCTGTCTTTTCCTCTCTATATTCTGAAAAAAGTAACACGGATGTTCTCGGAATCGTCATGAGACAGAGGCGAGTGGAGTTAATGAGCATCAAGGTCATAAACCCACACCTGCCTTTACGAAATATCTTGTAGTACGTATGCAAGCTGTGTGAGCATCAGCACATACGCACACGCACCTAGGAGTTTGTTCAGGCGTTGCGCACATGCTTGGCATTACCTGAGGCTACACGCACAGACGCTCGATGTCTTTCTCATTTGACTCCTCGACCTCGGGAATCTTATCGTCGTCATGGCTGTACCGGGGCTGTTCCAACTACCAGGGCGAGCAGCGCACTCGGGGAAAGTTTAGTTATATTGAGAAAAGCATTGGGGATGAGAACTATGGAGTCAGAATGCTGGGATAGAAACGCCGCAAGGCAGGTATGATATGCGCTACCTGGATAAGGACGTTGCTTTTTATTTCGAAGCCTTTCCTCGCAGCAAAGTTCGCAGTCCCACTCCGACTAAGCTTGAGGCCGCCACAAGCTCGCGAAAACCCTCCGATCTCAACATTGCCCAACGATATTTTTTTCTCTCCGACAATTCAAAGGGAACGAACAACCTGTATACGCAATTTCAACTGGAGTTAGGTAGGCCATCGCTTCCAAATGCCCAAGAAAGTGGTCCAAAGGAGGTGGTCTAGTAAGGAGGGTTGAGGAAATCAATTCAAAGGAGATTCACCCAACCGCTCAACCAACAAAGGTTTTGTAGAGGAAGATCCTTTGAAAGGAGTCAATATAGAGCAAGCATGTCCAGACGAGACTGTATAAGGTTCTACGAACAAATATATGCCCTTGGTCTGTTGCTGCTCAGGCTGGATTTGTGGCCGCGACTTCTCGTACTCCTATTGTCTGGCGATGTGACTCTCCTTTCCGTTTCGATGGCGCGCGGAGCCACCCTCTTGCTCGTATACCAACGAAGATTGCAGTCCCCAGGACTGGAGGAACAGTATCAGTGCGTTTGTGGGAACTCTCGATAACTCGCAATCTTGGGCCGTGATTATATCTAGAAGACAGCTCAGAGAACAGAGAGAATCCAACCAAGTCTTCAAGTTGGATGATATGCTCGAACTGGCCAGTCGATGAGCCGCAATTATCGGCCGGGCTTTCAGCCGAGGTGTTGGAAGACGACTCAAAAGAAAAGAACCATGTCTCGGGCAGTTCAGGCACAGCCTACAAATCACCTGGGCACCCAATAACTACCAGGTAGGTACTGGCTTCTCGCAGTCCGACGAGATCGGTATCTCGGGTCGCTCTACAGTGTACCCAGAATTTCGGCCGAGGAAACCCAAGACGCTGACGTGCGCCTGCTACCCTCGAGTCGCTCGGTTGTGGCCAGTCGGCAGCGACGGCGTGCTGTCCCGACGACACCACCTCGACCCGTTGCCCCGAACCTGCGAGGCGAGCCGCTGCTGCATTCCTATGGCTATGTGTTTCGGTTGGGGGGGGGGGGGGTTCAAACCTTGGGAATTATGCCATCTTTCTTAAACGTAGATGTGATGATTCAACACAATGCATGCTTAGTTACACGTGAGTCCTAAGTGACCATCCAGGCATCTTGGAACGTGGCAAGGAAAAACAAGTACAACTCAAAGTTAGCTAGCGAAGCACTTTCCGAATCATGCGTTGGCAGCCAATTCAACGCATGGCCACTGTCTGTACGATACCGGCTGCAGGTACGTAGGAACAGCTGCAATGCTGGACAGGGGCGCAGGGCCCTGGGGCACAGTGTTTTTCACTGCGTTGTAATCGCAGCAGTCGAGCCGGCGGCGCCAAGATAATTTGATAACCCCGACCCCGCTGCGGTCCGTACACCTTTCGTGCTACACTGCCATCTCCGTCCCTTTAGAAGTGCGCCCCGTCTCGTGAAACGGGACTGTATCTCCAGAGCTGGGTGTCTCAGAGTCCATCTGGAGCTTAGAGCCACAGAGCAACATGTGGTTGCACACCTTGAGCATTTCTTTGGGCTGCTTATTCGTCCTCTCGGGCTGCTCCGTCTCCGCCGATCGGGATGTCTCGAGGACCCCTCAGTACCAAACCCTGCCTCCTCTGCGCGAGCAGGCCAAAATTGTCGATACATGGACAAAAGAGCGCGAGGCTCTCATTCCGAGCATCTTGCGCAAGTACAACGTCGACGCATGGCTTGTTCGTATTACCCCGGCCTCCGAACCCATCAGCCCCTCGATCATGATGGCAGGCGGCCACATCTATCAGAGTCGGGACTGAGACCATTCATAGATAAGCCAACGCGAATATGCCGAAGACACGGTCTTCTGGGCCCTCAAGGGCTTCACCCAGTTCTCTGCTCGCCGCCGCACCACCCAGCTCTTCCTCGCCAACGCCACAGGGGATTCTCCCGCGGCCTACTCATGGATTGACAACACGCCCCTGGTATGGTCTGAACTGAAGTCTATACTTTCCGACCAGCAGCCTCGCAGCATCGCGTTGGACACGCACTCTGAGCTTGCTTTCGCCGGCGGCCTCCATGCCGGAGAGAGAGACGCCATCGAGGTCGCCCTCGGAAAGGAGTGGACGGGGAAGTTCGTTCTTGAGCCCATGATCGCTGTCGAGCTGGTCGCGACCATGGTCGACAGCCGGCTCGATTGGTACCGCAAGATGATGGAGACGGCATGGGCTATCATCGAGGAGGCCTTCAGCAGCAAGGTCATCCGACCAGGGGAGACGACCGCCCAGGACGTGGAGTGGTGGATGAGAGACAGGATCCAAGCGCTCAACTATACGACCTGGTTCCAGCCTAGTGTCTCCATCATGACAGAGAATGACTGCAGCATGTGCTCTATGTCGAAAGAGAAGGGGCAGATGAGTCTGCTGGACGAGTCCGCTGCACCAGCACATCTAATCCGGTTCGGCGACATCCTTCATTGTGATTTTGGTGTGACAGCCTTGGGGCTCAACACCGATACGCAGCATTTGGCCTATGTGCTCCAGCCTGAAGAAAGCGCAGCGGATATTCCCGAAAGCATGCTCGAGGGGTTGAGGAAAGCGAACAGACTGCAAGACATGACGAGAGAGCACATGAAAATCGGCCTGACCGGCAATGAAATTCTGAAGAATCTTCGGGCCCAAATGAAAGAGGAAGAGATCGAAGGCAAAATCTACTGCCACGCCACGGGGGAATTCGGTCACAGTGCTGGTACAGTGATTGGTAAGTCCTATTCTGCGCCATACCTAGGTACTTGTGGACTTACCGCAGAACTGCTCGCTGACTGACTTCTCAGGCATGACAAACTTGCAGGAGTCGGTGCCGTACCTTGGAGACCTGCCCCTTCTCAAGAATACTTATTACAGCATCGAGTTGTACGCCGAACACTACATTCCGGAGAAGAACATGACTGTGGTATTTCCGCAGGAGGAGGACGTGTACTGGGATGAGAAGACACAATATTGGGAATGGGTGTACGGCCGGCAGTCTAAGTACCTTATCATTCAGCCCGTGAGTGATAACCCTCCGTCAGCAAGGCAGCTCGAGTTCGAGCTGGAGCTGTAGAGTACCACCGCAGGGACATTTGTCATATAATTCCATGGTTTCTGTCTCGTCCGTCCCTGAAGAACTTGTGTCATGTTCCATGTTCATGTCCCGATTCCATCACCATCAATACATCAGCTCTGCATTTGTTTGTGGCTAAATTAACTTCTGGGCTGGGAAAATATTCCCATTGGTGTTGGGGGCCCCAAAAAAAATACAAGTGAAGAAAAGAAGAAGAAAAAAAGGTCACCCTTAAAACCACTTCTTGGCCAGCTCAGCCTTGAGCTTTTCCTTGTCGGCCTTCTCCTTCTTCAGCTCTTCCTCGAGCTCCTCCATCTTCAGCTCTTCCTCGACCTCCTCCACCTTCAGCTCTTTCTCTAGCTCCTCGATCTTCTTCTCCTTCTTGAGCTCTTTCTCGAGCTCCTCCTCCTTGCGCTTGGTCTCGAGCTCTCTCTCGAGTTTCTCCTTCTCCTTGCGCTCTTGGTCCAGGAGCTGCTGGAGTTCCAAGACCTGGCCTTGGAGCTGGCCAACCTGATGATTCAGCTTGGCCTATAAAAACTTAATCAGTAATTATAATAGTACAGTTGGTTTTCAATAAAGCTTACCCCGTTGTCCTTGGTGGCGCCTTTGCGCCGGGAGATCTATGGAACACCAGGTTCTCAATCCCCTTCGTGCCTGCGTCTCGCACGACTAGGATGTAGGGTTCCTCTTTGTACATTGTGACACCGTGGGCGGGAATGAAGAGCTTGCGAGTCTCCCTTGAAGGGTCCTGCTCGAGTTGCGAACAAACGGTGTTGCGTACATGGCTCCTGGCCAGGATGACAATACGAGACATGCTCAGCAACCTCATGGTCAGTTCCACCGACCTATCCAGGAGCTGGGCGGCGTTGGGGAGGAGGCTCGGCCAGTCAACGCCCTGACTGCAAAATGCTGTACGGAGCGGGATCAGATCGTTCGTGCAGACTTGGGCGTTGGGGCCGATCTTGCGGTTTTGAAACCCGAGACAACTGCTCTTGGGGTCCGCAGTAAAGCCGAATTGGATCCTGCCCACGTTGTACGTCGGTTAGTGCCAGACGATGTTGAGGTTTACCCTGAGGGGCCCAGAGATCTTCGCTGTTGTGCTGAGGGTATCGGCGGTGACTCCAAGGGGCGGCGTGGTGGGACAGAGGGGTGGGAGGAGGATGAGAGAGAGGGCTCAATGTTCACATCACCGTCGTCGTCGTCCGGGTATGGGACGGGTCGCTTTCCGCCACGGAATTTCTTCGTGGCAAGGGGGGGCGGGGGCTCTGCGGGACGAGCACCATCTGCGGATCTCTCGGGGGCGCGAATGGAATATGGTATGACAGTATGGACTTGAGGATGGGACTGACGTGTAGTGTTGTATAGAAGGTGTCGTGATGTCGGCAGTATGGGCGAACGAAAAGATCAAGAAGGCTTCGCGATGTTGGCAGTGTAAAGGAATCAAAAGTTTAAAAAGGCTGGGTGATGTTGGCAGTGTGTAGGAACGAAAAGATTGAGAAGGCAAAACATTTTGGTTGTCCAGACAGGAGCCAGGGAAGCTAGCGGTGGTCATGTGTTCTTTCCCAATTTGCCAATTTGGAAGTTGTGAGCATTGCACAGAGGAGCGCGGGCAGTTGGTAGTGGTGCTAACTGCCCATATGAACTACAGCAGCGACCAGCCCGAGTTGCAGCCACAACTTCAACCACAGCCTTTGTTTCCTCCCACAGCCCTTGTTTTGCCCTTGTTTCCTCCCACCCCCTGGCCCATCTCCTACTGTCACATATCCGTCAAGTCAGTCCATCACCAAAAGGCCGAAATCGATCGCCAGCAGCCCCATTTCCAATAAAGGAGGTGCACACGCTTCATTTACAGCTTTTCCGGTTGTGGAAAAGGTGCGCCTCGAAATCTTCCCGTCAAGAGCATCAACGAGAAAGTCAAGATCGTGCAGCCTCTAACACCCCACCATGCAGTCTTCCTCCTTCCAGCAGCGACCATCCAGCAAAGTACGTGCACACTCCTCCAGGCTTTCTTGAGTTTCAAACAGCTAACCTCTATGAAGAATGAACTCGCGATATGCCTGCTGCTGCGGCGGCCTCTCCTCCGCCTCCTCCGCCTCCTCCAGGGCTTCTTTTGGCCGTGGTGGTGATACCCCCCGCTTCCCAAGATTATTTCCTGTGGGTCTAGGTCCGTTTTTTACATGTCATCCATCCCGAGATCGTTGCGAGTGCGACCGGAGATGTTCGCAGGCGCACTTCACACCCAATGCTGGCTGCACGTTCCCAAGACGTGCCCATGTCCTTGACGAGACCTCCTACATCTTTGGACTCTGAGCAACCTCGTTGTAGTACGGTGTGCAACCAGTCAGGCCCCGGCCGAGCGTACCAGGCGCCACCACGAGTCCCGAATTTACCGTCGCTTCCTTGGTTACATGACCCATGGACTCGCACAGAAAGACCTGTGCACGCAGTCTGCAGCCCAATTGGATCAGTGACCAAGTGGCCCGGACCACGGCTGCTATGCGTATGTGTCAAATTACGGGCGAGACATATCAGCTGTCACCAAGATTGTCCCTGGAGATTCAGTCTTGACGAAATATGGAATTATGCTGACCATTTGATAATTTAATATAGACCATAACAAAACCGAGAATTGTGCGTGAGTATACGCAAATTTTGCAATGTCCATGAGTATATCTGGCCATAAATGTGCTGATTTCGTCAATACTCGATACAGACTTCTGAACCACGATGGTGAGTGACCCATCACTTTTCATTCTAATCTATTGTCTACATATGCTGACATGGAATAGTCTACCTACTACTGCGTATGTATTTCCCCTGTATCCACCGTCTTCGCCTGACGTTGGGAGTGTTATGGCTGATTCAATATTTACAGCCATACCACGGCCTCTACGGCTGCCGCTGCGGCTTCGCCGTAAGTAAAATACTGCCACTAAAAAAATTATTTGTGATGAGACATCCGCACGCAATATACTAATTATAAATCATAGACTCCTCTCGCGCTCCCTCCCGCCCCGCAGCCTCCCATGTTCGGCCCGGTAAGTTGCTCACTGTCTTGTTACTCCACAATAGTATAGACTATGTACTAATACTGTGCTTTATAGGCCATTCCGGGATACCACCTGCCGGCGCCGCCCCCCGCCGCCCCATACCAGGTACGTATAGAGCTTCCGGATTGGTGTTATTTGTAGCACTATAACTCCGTAAGTCTATCTAGTATATTGACTCATGAATAGCAACTCCCGGCCATGTCGCCGGTATACCCGGCGTGGGAGGTAGGTTTCTGTTATCTCCTTAGATCTCCTTCTTTTTTTCCAAAGCTGACTAGTAGCAGGACCATGACCTCGTGAGTGCTTTTGCCATTCGACAATGTGCGAGAGCCTGGACATCCATCATTGCTAACAGTTACAATTACCGCTTACAGACCAAGCTGACCCAGGTAAGGCTCCTTGTCCTTGCTAGTAGTGTTCCTGTACTGACATGTTGGTACAGAGAGTCGTATGTTACCACTTGACACCAACATAGTATGTATATTTACCTGACATTGATTAGGGGCAGCTGGAGCAGGAGAGGGCCGCGGCCGAGGCCAAGGCCAAGGCCAACAACACCAACACCAACAGCCAGGTAAGTACGCCATCACAGCTCTATACTCGCTCCCATCAGAATTGACATTTCCATATCGCCATCAACGTTACCAGAGATGGGAATGTTGTCCCGGAAGTGTTACAATATTTAGATGCTTGTACATATACGTATACTTACATCATCTGTATTTAGGGTGGGCGCGCGCGCAAGCGCGAGGTGAGTTCTCATCTTGTGTTTTTGTCAGAACAAAACTAATTTCTAAATAGGCCGACACCATCGCCGAGCTCGAGGCGAAGATCGCGGCCATGGCCGACGACGTAAGTATAAACAATCAACCTAACTTGTTCTTTGTAATTCTAACTAATTTTTCATCTTCTCTCAGCACGCACAGTCCTTTTTCTATTGCTCTGACCAACGAGTGGGGCTGTACCACGACTTCCTCTGGAATGCCGCCTGCACCATCGCCAAGATTCCGATTCTGGCAGGCGATGTTTTCTACCGTGCCGCCTGCCCAAAAAAGGCAACGACGATAGCAGGAAGACCCAAGTACGGCCAATTTGCCTTGGCTGTCGTGTACCGAGGCCGAGAAAAGCCCGGCGAGGTTATGCTCCCGGACGAAGTAGCCCTGCACATGTTCAAACCCTCGATCGACAAGAACGCCGAGTGGTGGGCCGAGAACTTCCCGGGCAGAGGCGACAAGTCCAACGTCGAAATGGTCGTCCGCATGTTGGCTGCCAAGGGCAACAAGAAGGCCAACGAGGTGCATGCGGCTGGCGGATATCAGAATTTGGTCGCGGCTCGTGCTGCCCAAGCGGCTGCCAACTGGCCGGCTCTGCGAAGGGGCCTCGGGACCCAGAGGGCCCAAGGTTTTCCTAATCTATTCAATGCTTCAGCCGGCGCCATTGCAAAGGGTCATGAAACGCAAAAGAGCCAAAAGAATCGCCAGGATGGAAGCTGTTCTCAACGCATATCAATCACGCCAGCTGCTCGCAAAGCCCCGAGAGTCACTCACAACAGAGGAACGAGGCGCTGTGGCGGACTTGGAGCTGTTTCGTGGGTGCCTTGAGACCAAAGAGCTCACTGCCAGGTGCAGGAAATGGCGTGAGACGCGCGTCATATACTGATCAAAGAAGACTATTTGGGATGCGGTCGACGGCGACGGTGCTGGGCCCGACGCCCCATCACCGACTTTGTAGGTTGATAGCTATAGCAATAGCCCGGTCCGCCTCGGACCGGAGGCATACGGCTACCAGAAGGAACCAGCTGGCCAAATGGCTAGCCGGGCCGATACGGCCCAACGGCAATTGGAAGGGACCGTATGCGTATACGCCTAATCTCTTTAGCATACGATGATAATTTCCCTTTCGTTTCTTTTGCCAAACATTATTAACAATAATAGCAAATATACTCGTTTTTACCCTTTATTTAAACCTTTTTGTATATAGAAATTAACTTACTAATACTAATCAGTAGTTAAATAGTTAACTATAGACAATAAGGTAAAAGAGACGAATCTTGCTTTAAAAACCGCCGTAATGTTTCCTAAAAGGGGTATATTACTTACGATAATAAGCTTTATACTTTTAGCAAAAAATAATAAATAGCTTATAAAGAAACTTTAATAAAGTTATTACTAGCAAAAGGCTGTTTTCTTTAACTGTTAAAAATAGCTAAAAGACTTTAGCAAAAGTTATTACTAGCAACCCTTTTAATATATTTATAACGCAAAACAACGTACAAACAACTTTAAGACCTTTTTATAAACGCTAATAGCTTGTTTAATGCTATACTATACTCTTAAAAAGACGATTAATTCTATATAAAAACACTAAGATCTCTTATAAAGTTATAACGGCAAGCGACCAACCAGCAGACCTTTTTATTAAGTGCCTTTGCCCTTATAAAAATCTTACGATCTTTCTTATCCTTACTATATAATAAAAGCACTAACAGCATATATATATACAAATATATTAGCAACCCTAAAATACTCTATACTGCGTTCCAACCCTTTTCCCATTTATTTTTACTCTATTTTTAAGCATATGTGTATATGCATAATAACTTAATTTCCCCCTTGCTTTTTACTTCTTGCATTTTATTACTATGCTATATTTATCTTAAAAATCCTTATCTCTTAAATCAAGCAACTTAAATTAAACTAGCATAGCCGATCTTAGCAGTTTAAATAACCCTTTAGTTAAGGAGACAAAAACCCTAGTGTTTAACCACGATGCTTAGCAGCCTGTTTTAATATTAAACAACCTTTTAATAGAAATTAGAATCTCTTAGGCAATATAGCCCTTACTTAACGCCCGCTTTTAGTATAAGAAGGTATAGCTAAGCATTAGTTAAATATACTTATATATAGTAATTGCTAAGGCAATTGCTACTTATTCTAAGTAATATAATAATGATCTTTTTTATTATTTTTGTAAAGATTTTAATGGATAGACCGCTGATATATTTAACGCTGTCTCTTTTAATTTGCGCTGCAATCTTAAGCAAGTCCTTTGTTAAAATAGGATTTATACTAGGCAAAATAACGCTTTTATCAAATTATATTTAGTAACTCTTGCTGCTTATAAAAAACCTCTTAAATGGAACCTAGTTAAGTTTTATAATTAAAAACTTAACCTAAAGTTATATGCTTATAAATAATAGCAAGGTATTTTGCTACTAAAACTTCTTTAACCTTTATAATAAAAAGAAGCGCTTTAGCAAAAGCTTTAAATCTATTAAGAGAAACTTTGGCAAAAACGACTAAACGGCATATAATAGACTATTAAAAAACCCTTGGCATACTCCTAAGTTAAAAAAGCTTTAGGGAGTGGCTTATAATAAAGCCCTTTGCTATTATTGCCTTTGTTACAATTGTAATAAAACCTTTTGCAACCATCGTCCCTATTATATATATAATAGACTGTATAACGCCTGCAATAAGACCCTTTAAGAGTGCCCTTTTAGTTATATCTATAATAAGACCTTTTAAAGTTGCCTTTAAAATGAGGCTTCTTTGCATTAATTTTAGTAAACCATATAATAAGACTGCAATTGTTGCCCTTTAACTGTCTATGTATACTATATAACACTTTGTTCCTAGTATTAAAACCGCTTATATATCGTTATAATCTCTAGCAGTATAACCTATATAAAACTCTTCCTCCACTTAAATACCTAAACAACCATATTGATATTTAAACTTTAACCAGCTTTATAAAGATATATAGCCTAGATTAAAAGTATATAAGCAAGCTATATAACCTATTAAATAATAAGCTTAAAACCTTTTTTAGTCTTTGTTAGCATACTTAAATTAAGCTTAGCTAGTTTTATGCTGTTTTTCTAAGGATTTTAACCAACTGCGCTTAACGGTTTTATAAAAGCTACGTTACCTGTTTTAATACATTTGCAAAAGCTTATATTAAAATTAAATAGCATTTTAACACAGAAATTAACTACTTTTACTATTATATAAACTAGACCTTAATAACCTTTAATAAGATTAAGCAGCAAAATAAAGAAAAAGACCTTTATAAAGTTTTTAAAATCTTGTTTAATAAGCTATAACTATGCTAATGTGCTTTAAGATTAAATTACATAAGCAAATAAGCATTTAAGATTATAATAATTAAAGCTTGCTATAGAATATATAAACTTAAACACGCTTTTTTTAAGCTTGCCATTATTTATAAAGAGCTATTTTTTAATTTATACTCTTTAATTAAAACCTACCTTGCCCGCGGTCTATAATAATAACTAATCGCTAACAAAGCAAATAACTAGTATTATTTAGACTGTTGCTATAGTAATAATTATAGTAAAGGTAAAAGCTTTTGCGGCAGCTTTTGTAGCGGCTTTTATTTGTGTAACGGCTTCTAAGGCTATAGTGGCAATTATTATAACAACTGCCTTTCCTAGCAGCGTATGCCATAGAAGAAAAAGTGCTATGTATATAGCAAAGAAGGTTGTTAGTTAATAAAACACTTTTAAGAGGAACGCAACTAATTATATAATTAGTTTATTGCCGACTGCTAATTTAACGGCAATAACCCTAATAGCTTTAAGATATATTTAGCAAGTTATAAAAATAATAAAGCAGACTAAATATAGCTGAAAAACAAGGTTAATAACAACGATAAGGACTATAAAGAGAAGACTAAAGCCTCTACTTAGCTTATAAACCAAAGCTTTTTATACTGCTTTACTAGCAATAATGTTTATTTTGCTAATAGCCCTAATATAAACGCTATGCAATTTCTTATTAAAGACCGCTATACTTAATTACAATTCTAAGGCATACTATCTAATATAAGTGCTGTAAAAGTATTTATAGCTGAAAAAAAGCAATTCCTTGCCTTATAATAAAAGGACTCTTTTATTTAGCTTAACAAGTTAATAGTAAGATAAGCTTTAATTAAATTTGGCAAAGGATTAATAATAAACTTAATTAAAACTATTGCTGTTAACACTTTAATTGGGCGCGTTAACTTTTATATGCTAAATGCTCTAACGCCCTTTTTACTTTGCTTTGCAAATATAAACCAACTATGCATTTAATTTAACAATCTAACAAACTAACTTATTTATAACAACAAAACCATCCCTATTATACGCAAATAAGGCTACTTATGGTTCTTTCTAAGTAAGAAGGAATAGATAGGCGTCTTTCTTATAAAAATAGAGCTACAATGCCTTTATCATTGCTTTAGCTACTTAGCAATATACTAACTTTACTAGCTGCTTAAGAAGGCTGGTTATAATAATGTTGATAAAAATATACTATAGTTAATTAAAAAGTTTTATTACTATTGCTAATTGCATAGTAATGCTCCCTAGCGCTTTAAGTTTACCTTAAAAAACAACTATAAGTTTAATTATAAGATTTTTGTAAACGTTATATATCTTAAAAGTCGCCCTATTCTTTACATTTTAAACTCTTTAACAGCTTTTTACAGCGGCTGTTTTCTTTTATCTTTATTAGCTAAAGACACTTAGGAAGCTCTACGCTTATTATAGATTAATACCTATTAAAAACCTCCTAATATAATTATATACAACGCTAGCATTAATTTTACCTTTATAAAGTTTAGATTAAAAGCTAGGCTAATAGGAATTATATATAAATAAGTCTTTATTAAAGCTTATTAGTCTATTAGCAAGCTAAAACAATACTATGCTTTACTTTAACAAGCCTTTAATATTTTATATAATAAGCTTTACAATATAATATTTAATAAAGCAATTTTATAAATAGCCCTTAAGGCTGTTAACAATACTATTAAACCCTATAGGCTTATTTTTACTCTCTTTGTTTTCAGCGTATACCCTTATATAATAATTGATTTAGCCTCATTGCTATTAACTATTAAAAGAGCTAAGGCGATATAAAAAGTTATAAAGGCATTATGTAAAGTAGCAGCTAAGCGCTAAGTAAAAGGCGCCCTTAATACTTAAAATAAACTATCTACTGCAAACGTGCTTAAGCTTTCACTTTAGAGTAAGGTATAGGTTTGGCAAGAGAAGGACGGCTAGCAGGGGCTTTATAAGATTATAGCCGTCAATAGTTATAACATTACCCTTAAGATGCCCAACAAGCCTGCTACCTTTAAATCAACTATTCTTTAACTCTATTATCACAACCCTAATACCTTTGTTCCAACTTTTCTCTTAGCGACTATTTATTGCAATTTTAATACCAACGCTCCTTCTCTTCCCTTAGCAACTAACGATAAAGACTACTAGCCCTTTAACGATGCTGCTAATGCCATTAGTGCCGTTAGCAATATAATTATAATTGCTACGAGGCTTAAGCAAAGGAGATAATCTTTTAGCTTAAAGAATAAGCCGGCTAGCGCCTTTTTAACGAAAAAGAAAGAAGACGACTATAACCTTACCGTTAAGTTAAGGAATAATAGCATTATAATAACCTTAGGAGAGCTGTTTAAAGCATTTAATGCTTAAAAGATAGATAACTTTATTGGCTATAGCATTTTTAGCTTTAAATACTATAGCAAAGCTAAGCATAATAGCCACTGCATCTTTAAGGCCTAAATGATACAAAAAGTCAAGGGTAAAACTACTAAGCTCTATAAAAAGTTACGCTTAATTATATAAGGCTACAACGATAAAAAGAAAGCGTTTATTTTAATGCAGTCTCTTACGATTTAATATGCTAGCCAGCGGTTAATCTTGGCCCTTGCGCCGTTACTATTGTAAGGTAGCATAACGCTATTGTTATGCAATATTACCTAAGCATACCCATAATCATAGACCAAACTTACATATACTATACTAGCTGCTATTCCAGCTGTGCTATAGACTAAATACCTCTAAAATACTATTATTAAGGTAATTAAGCTATTTTACAGCATTGCCAAAGCAAGCGTTTACTAGTTTGCTATATACTAAGGCTATTACTAAAAAAAGCTTAATATATCAACCTTAACTTATAACTTATGCTTTCTAATTACTAACAAACCTTTAGAGACTTTTGGCTTTATTAGTATATAAACTAATAATATTTTTATTTTGGCTACGTTAGCTTTTTTAGCACTAGAAGACTAAAAGTTGCAAAAGGCCTAGTTTAAGGCTAAGGCCAAGACCTTCCTTTCCCCTAATACTGCTTTAGATTTTAATAGCGCTACATTAACGATAGATAAAACTAAGCTAAACCTAAGGCAAAAGGGTTAAAGCACTAAAATCATTCTTATTAATCCTAAGTTAGCTAACTAAGCCTAATAATATATAGAGCAATGCGCCTATAGTGTCTATATCGCCTTAATTTACCAACCAAAGGCCTCTTTCAACCTATCTATTGCCGCCTAAATTTAAAACCCTAATAAAGATAACTATATAAAGCTTAATAGTCGCTTATAATAGCAACTTAGTAACCTATTAAAAGGGCTATAATATATCCCCTTTAATTTAGCAATAGCTAAGTTCTTTGCATTTGCTAACGGCTCCTTAGCTAATAATAAAAATTTAAGCTTTTAGATTAGGTTTATTTTAGCAATTAGAAATGAAACTAATATTAATAGTTAATTTATATTAACAGAAAACCTTATGCACTAGAGTTTTACTAAGTGCAAAAGGGTTACTTAAAGCTTTCTAGCGTTAGAGATTTATAAGATTATTAACGCTTTTAATATTAATCTCTTAATAAAAACAACACTTCGCCTAATAACTAACAAACTTAGCCTTTCTACAATGCCCCTAGTTATTTGTACAAACTTATATTCTTTATATAAGTGCCTAATTAAATTAAATATAACTAGGGAAAAAAGGCTAATAATTAATATAATAGCTTTACGTTAATTATACAAACGGCGCAAGATTACAAAAGTATAATAAGTTAATAGCAATAACAACCCTACCAACGCTATAACAAAGGCTATATTAAATAAAGCGCTAAAACGCCTAGTTAACAATAATAAGGTAATAATACAAGTAAAGGGTTCTATTCAAAGGCTTATAAAATAAACAACAAGTATATTTCCTTTGTATAGTATAACTATCACTTGTTTCTTTTTTATTTAGGCAACTAGTTGCTTATAGCTTAAGTTTTAAACTAATCTTTCAAAGCATATAATAAGAGTTTATAAACCAATATAAAAGACTGCTAGTGTAGGTTAATAGCTATAGCAATAGCCTAGTTTGCCTTAGACTAGAGGCATATAGCTACCAAAAGAAACTAGCTAGCCAAATGGCTAGCCGGGCTAATACGGCCCAACGGCAATTGGAAGAGACTATATGCGTATATGCCTAATCCCTTTAGCGTACAACGATAGTTTCCCTTCCATTCCTTCTGCCAGACATCATCAACAACAATAGCAAATACACTTATTTTCACTCCCCATTCAGACCTCTTTGTATACGGAGATTGACTTACCAACAGACTTTGTATGCTGATCGCGACCATCCCTGCCTCTCCGTCAATTCAGCAAGAAGGACAAGGAACGCTCGGCTGCAGAACGGGCCCAGCAGGAAACACCAACTAGCATCTTACCACTTGCATCTCATTTCCTTCATCTTTGCTTAATTCTTGTTCTTTCTCTGGGTTCTCGAGCTAGGTTTACTTTAATTAGGTTCGTTTCTAAGTAATACTCTAAACCCTTTGTCACTAAGATCGCTGTCTGGCACAGTGACTTAGAGAGGAAAGCAAATATGTTTGTAATAAAGAGCAAACCTATATAATGTTACCAAGCGGCCCTGAATTCAAGCCTAAGTACTTAAGCTAGCTTATGTAACACCCACGGGTATCTAGCATATCCCTAGAGCAAAGGCTACAACTGCTGTACAAGTCCAAAACCTCTTCTAAGATACCTATGTACCCTCCTCTGAGATATTGTCCTTTAACATGCCCTCCTTTGGGATAACCTCCTTTGGGATAACCTCCTTTGGGATAATCTCCTTTGGGATAATCTCCTTTGGGACACTTCCTTTGGGATGTCTTCCTTTGGGAAATCTTCCTTTGGGATAATCTCCTTTGGGATAGGTAATCTCCTTTGGGATACTTCCTTTGGGATGTCTTCCTTTTTGGGATGTCTTCCTTTGGGAAATCTTCCTTTGGGATGTCTTCTATGAGATGTCTTTTTCTGAGACACCTTCTTCTAAAACATCTTCGTCTGGGATATCCTCTTCTAGGACAGCATTCTCTGGGATACCTAGGTAGCCTTTCATACTACACCTGTGACTCGAAGGTTATTTAATTTAGATCAAAACATTGTGATTACCGAGGTATTGGTACAATTCATTGTGCCACAAATAAACAGTCTGGGATTCCAGATTGTGCCAGGACTATCTTTCCGTTCTTGTTTAAACCATGACCCATTTCCCACAATCGGTTGCAGTCGGCGCGCGCTCAAGTCTGCCCTCAAAGTCACTAGCTCTACATGAAGTTTATCCTAGCAAGAAATTCCGAGAGCGTTCCTCGCCAAGCTCTCTCCCAGTTCCGACTTACGCCACGCTTCCCACAACACAAATTCACAGCGCGTCTAGATATTGAGTGGCCCCCGTGGACATCCAGAATTTAGAAATTCTCAACCCGGCTGACAATTTGACATGTTTCCGGGTGGATGAGTTCCAAGGTTTCGAGCGAAGACGCCAACAACACTGCATGTATACAGTACATGCGTTGCCAGTGTAAGCTGTTCACTTTTAGAGGTGACCCTTCCTCTACGTCAATACCTCCAGTGGTTGTGCGGCCCCAGTCTGGCTGCCGGATGGCTTGCAGCCAGGACTCTGAGCGTTGCGTTATGCCTCGGCTCGGACTCTAGTAACTTTTTTTTTTTTTTTAGTTCGGACCGTGTTCTCCAGTCATCTGGGTCTGACCCTGTTGAGAGGGAAGCGATTTTTGAGACTGCCATTCTCAAGGGTCGTCTCAATCCTCGTGGGAGAGCTCTTCTCTTGAACCTGAAACATGTTCAAGGCAGATGAGTGCCTCCTCTGGAAGCATATGATTAGGATGATTTCCGACACGTGAAATATGGATGGGCGGACTACAACCCTGCCGCGGCTCGCATCTTGTTGCCGATTTAGGCCCCGCGGGCTCCCGCGGGCACGTCAACGTCAACGTCACCCATGGGCACTGTTTATAAGCCACTCCCCCGCCGGGATAGTTCAGCAGTCAGGCTTGACCTAAAAAACTCAACTTAACAAGATCCAGCAGCACTTTATCGAGCGAAAAGGGCCAGCCGTATAATATTCGGAACATTGAGGGTTGGCTTCGGTGGGCCTCCGTCTGCTCTGACCCCTCTGATCCTCTCGACTTAGCGAGCAGTTTTCGTCCGAGGACACTCGCGACAACTTCAGCGTGCGCAAGACTCGAGGGTCCCGAAAAGGAGTTTGCCGACAAAATGGCTACTGTCAGAGGCATTTCCAAACATTTGACGCCGCTGTCACTTCTTGCAGCCCTTCTGTACGCCCCTCCGGAGCTGCTGGAGCGATATCTCGGCGCAAGCTTCACGCAGCACACCTGGCCGACATTGGTAAAGCCCATTATTCAGGCACTCATCGGCCTTGGGGTAGTCAGAACCTTCAATGCCTCACTCAACGCGCTGGCGACAAATAATTGGCGCGTCTCATCGGCGCCCCCAGACGGGAAGTGGGACTGGCCGAAAGAGATTGCCGTCGTGACAGGAGGATGCGGTGGGCTTGGTCTAGCACTGGTCGAAGGACTGACGGCCAAGGGTGTGCGCGTTGCTGTTCTCGACCTCGCGGACCCTCCGGCGGCCCTCGAGGCCAACCCGAAGGCCGTGTTCTTCAAGTGCGACGTCACCTCGCTCGACGCCGTAGCAGAGACCGCCGATGCCGTGCGGAAGAAGCTGGGCGGCGACCCTTCCATCCTGATCAACAACGCCGGTGTCGCCAACAGATACCCGGTCCTCGATGTCCCCGAGAGCGCCCTGCGGAGAGTTCTGGGCGTCAATCTCATGGCTATGTGGTTCACGACGAAGCAGTTCCTCCCCGCCATGGTGCGCAACAACAAGGGCCACGTCGTCACGATGGCGAGTCTGGCCAGCTTCGTCGCTCTGGCGACGTCGGTCGAGTACAGCGCCACCAAGGCTGGCGCGCTGGCTTTCCATGAGGGTCTGGCGGGCGAGATCAAGCATGTCTACAAGGCTCCGGGCATCGTCACGACTGTCGTGCACCCGAACTTTGTGCGGACGCCAATGACGGAGCCATATGCGGAACGGATCGAGAGAGGGCAGAAGATGCTGAAGGTTGAGGACGTCACGGACCCAGTGCTTGCGCAGATATTCAGTGGCAGGGGAGGTCAGCTGGTGCTACCACGTGGTTTGACTTTTATCACTGGCTTGAGAGGTTGGCCTAGTTGGTTGCAGGAGGGACTCCGCGATCAGCTTGCGAAGAGATCAGCAACGTAAGCCCAGGACGTTTGGTTTAGTGGTTTGCGTCAAGTTCTTGGTAATTTATTTGGATCTGCGTTTCTACCGACGTCCAGACTTCTCAGTTGCAGGTTGACAAGGACGCAGTAGATCACGTCACAGTGATCGTCCCGTTCAGCCTCAAATCCCGACTCGAGGCCCCAACACTGACACCAAAGCTGCCTTTGGGGACGATCCAATTCTGACTGGCCACGTCCCAGTAACTCAAGTCCTTTTTGCGGAGATTGAACGTGACCGTTCCGCTTGCACCCGCTGCGAGTGATAGCTTGTCGAAACCACGGAGCTGCCGCGGCGGTGAAGCTGGGGATCCGGAGGGCAAGCTGATGTACAGTTGGGCCGCCTCAGCGCCCGCAACGGAGCCGCTGTTGGTGATGGTGGCCGTCACAGTCGCAACGTTCTCAAAGAGATCTGTCCGTCCACCGGGTCCCACAGCGCCTGTGGCCGACCCTGATGTGGCTGTCGAGGTCACAGCAATCTGACTGTAAGTGAAATTTGCGTATGCTGTGGTAGATACTTAGTGAACGCCTTAAAGCTTTGGGAGGGAGGATAGGAGGCTTACACAATCCAAATCCGTACTCGTATCTAGGGCTGATATTACTTTGGTCAAAGTGGCGATAGTCGATGAACAGTCCCTCCGAATAACTGTCGTCTCCGCTAGCAATAGTCGAGGGATAGTCTGTAGTAGCTTTGCCGATGGTAAAAGGAAGCTTTCCGGATGGGCTTGTGGCTCCGTACAGGATGTCCACAAGTGCATTACCAGCCTCCTGGCTACCAAGACCAGCCCAGACGACGGCTTTTACACCGGGCAGAGCCAAGATCGACTCAAGGATGACAGGACCAACACTCTGTACCACAACGATCGTGTTGTTGTTGGCGGCTGCCACGGCTTGGACCAGCTGGTTGCCGTTGTGCCACGGATCGAGGTTGTTTCTGTCACCGGTATTGTTCTCGACCGTGATGTAACCTTCTCCCGAGTCCGAGGTGATGACCACGACCGCGGCATCCGCCCCAGAGACAGTGCTCGCCACGCTTCCGGTGCTGTCGCTGCTGCTTAAGCTCAACGCTGTGCCGTCCGTTGATGTTTTATTCTTCAGAGCGTCGTATGGAGCAACGAGATAGGGGTATTCGGCTGTCCCGCTACCCCAGCCCATACCGAGTGTTCCGGTGTTGCAACCTCGATCTGTGCAGGCATTTGCACCCGCAGAGTTGACGATGGCGGCGGAGCCGACGAGCGCGAGCTTCTGTGGCTTTTGGAGAGGCAGAATTGATCCCGTATTCTTCAACAAAACAATACCGTCTCGAGCGATGGCCCGAACGTTATCCTTGTGCGTTGACTGGACACTGGCCTGAATGTTGATCGCTGGGAAGCCGGAGTCCTGGCCGACAAGATACCACGCGGCCAGAATCCTTGTAACCATGTCGTTCAAACGGCTCAAGGAGACCTGACCGCTGTTCACGGCAGTCGTGAGTTGTGGCCCCCAGAGAATGGTCCCTCCGTTATAGTCACTCCCAGGCATCGTCATATCCATGCCATTGACCGCAGCTGCGACAGTTGTGTGCTGAGCGTCCCAGTCACTCATCACGTAGCCTTTGAATCCAAGCTCGTCTTTCAGCAGTTTGTTCATCGTGCCGTCATTCTCACACGCCCATGTGCCATTGATCTTGTTGTATGAGCACATCACGCTTGCAACTCCAGCGTGGACCGCGTCGGCAAAAGGCCACAGATACAATTCGTGCATGGTCCGATCATCCAGGTTGCTCGACATCGTATCGCGGTTCGTCTCCTGCTCGTTGAGGATGTAATGTTTCGCTGTTGCTTGGACTCCACTGCTTTGCATCCCGGCGATGGTCTCTTCCATGGCGATTCCTTGGAGATAGGGGTCCGGTCCAAAGCCCTCCCAGACTCTCCCGCCCTGCGCATTCTTTCCCAACGGCCCAGCAACGGGCCCAAGGAGGACATGAACACCACAGCCCTTGGCTTCAGCACCCAAGTACTGTCCTCTCTGGCGGATAAGATCGATGTCCCAGGTTGCAGCAGCTTGTATTTGCGGGGTGAATGCGGTAACGCTTTTGCCGTACCGAACACCCAGCGGCGAGTCCTGGAGACATAGTTCTGGGTACCCGATCGAAGAGATGGCAGCCGTGTTTCCTACGCACGGTCCCTTGTTCCAACCTATCCCCGTCACAATGTTGATTTTGTCCTGCAGTGAGAGTTTGGCGAGGGATGCATTGGCTTTCGTATAGGCGGCAGTCCAGTCAAATGTTTGAGCAACAGCGGGAACTGTGAGCGCCAGTCCGGACGTCAAGACAAGATGGAATAGAGACTGCATATTGGGCAAGTGATAGTATATCCAGATAGCACACCTGGCCCAAGTTCAACAAAAAAAAAACGGACTGTATTTAGAGGTGAGCGTACACAGGTCTATATATACTACTACATACCAGCTTATGCTTTTCTAAATCATACATAGGCATGATGACATGTTCCTGCATCTAACTACGCAATAATAATTGCCAAATTCAGCCGGTAAAGGACCCTTGTACCATACATCCGGCATCATGAGCCCGAGGTAGAAAATAGACTGGGCGGGTGCTTGGCAGTCGAAGATCTACCCCCGGCTCCCGGTCACGCTTCAACACGGCCAGCCACGATGACAAGTGAAGTCGGTACTCGTGGCCCCATTGGGTTTAGGCAGAAAGGTTGAACGACCACACCTGGTTCCTTGGTATTACTGAGAAAAAGAATCACTGGGACACTAGGCTTTGTGCTGGCCCACCGTTGCAGACCGGCCCGCCGAGCCACTCGGAAATTAGCCAATATCGATTGCAGGGAGACGCAAATGCATTGGATGTGCATGAAGCCACGATAATGTTTTCGCACGAATGCACCGATATGACGAGGACTGACAACTCAAGTTCCTTTTTGGGAGCTGACCATACATGTATGCATATTCAGATCAGAATACTGAGGAGTGTGCCATACCAGAAGCCCATAGTGATCGCACAGTAGGTTCGAATGGAGAATGATACTGTAGGTTGGGACTCGCGTCGCCAGCGCATGTGACTATGAAAAGTTGGCATGCGCTGTGGCAGCATTGGACATCCACTTATAATAGGCTTTTCATACACTTTGGTGCACAAGCACCGTGTATTGCGCAATGTCTGACCTAAACTGGGCACCAAGCCACCTAGGTACTTTTTTCCTTTTCTTTCTTTTTCATTATTATTCAGCATCTGGAAGCAGTTGTGCTGGGCACCTGCGCAATGACCACACGACTCGTTGCTTCGTTCTGCATCTCCACTTCGGTGCCATGACTACCTAGGTAAACTCTAAAGATATTACAAAAGGGAATTTTTCACCGCACCATCCGGCATTTTGGACCGCAGAATTAGGCCTGGGTATATTCGTCCATCCACGCCGTTGTTCCAGTCGGCTTGGTAGGGCAGTTGGTTGATGTTAAAGTAGATGTATCCATCCCAGCCCACGTTGGCACTGTCAGGCCAGATGATGCGCGGGTCCCGCACGTACGGCGTCGAAAGATGAGTGGTGTAGCTGAGAAGATATGTGAGTTGTACGTCGCAATCCGATCACTGCATTGGCGTCAGAAACAGGGAATGCTCACTTGTAGATGTAGATGGCGTTGTGCTCTGGCATCAACATATACACATTCCCCAGCGAGTCTCCAGCAAACCCGTTGGCGTTGCCGCCTCGCTGACCAAGATTTTTCACGTTGTCATAGGCGAGCTTGTTCGCCAGCACATCTGTACTCGGGTTCGTTCTGAGATATTTGGTCTCGATTGAGTACAGATAATCCGTTGTGAGTGCAGAGAAGTACATGACCTAAACCAGTTGATAAGCATGATAGTCAAGATCACGTATTGACTTGGCCAGTTTACCTCTCCATACTGATCCATCTCAGCACCATCTAGACCCTCCGGCTGGAAATCGAGTGGGTGGCCATGTTGTCGGAAATAAGACGGGATGCCATTATAACTCGGCACATCTTCTGAGACCCTCAGCGTGCTCGGGTGCTGATCCAGTTGTCTCCAGCTCTCGCCGGTGCCCAGATCAATCATGATGAAACCCGTCCTACCCTCATTACTGCTATCCACGATATACGCAATACCTCCTCCCGAAGCTGTGACGTTGGGCCGCATGTCGAACCGCAGGTCGTTCATGTAGCTATCAGGATAATGCACGTCCGCAGGCAGCGTATACGTCTTCGAGATGGTATTTGTGCTCAGATCAACAGCGACGAGTTTGGGCCCACCGGGCGCTGCATACGGCATGCTGATCCGGCCCGTCTGATTCACCGTCGGACGTCCCGTGTCGAGGACCCAGAGCGTATCATCCGGCGTCACATACAAAGCCTGCACACTGACAAAGTGCGTCTGGTCGTTGCTTCCGAACGCAACCCCGTTGATGATGGTGGACAGGCCACCGGGGGGCGTATTCAATTCCTGAGATGGATACGCCGCCTCGGCAGTTTGGTTGACAACCTCGCCGAGGGTATATGCGTACGTGCCGCGTGTGTAGCACGTAAATACACGGCCTTGTTTTGAGACTGCGAGGCCGATGGGCCATTGATCGTAATAGTAGTGAAACTCCTCAACGGGAGGACCATATGTTCCTGTGTCGTACCTGACGTTGCGGGGCCCGGCTGTGCTGAACGTGCTGTTGAGGAGCGTAGGGAAGTCTGGGGGTGTCTGTGAGACCGCTCTGGCCATGAGACAGGCCGTGATGACGAAGACAGACGATTGTAGCCTCATGATGCAGGCTTATAGAGTAGAGAAGTCAGGGGTGTCCAGCTTGCACAGGTTCAGAGTGGAGGCCAGTCGCACCTTTAAAATTGGGGCGGTGAGTATGCCTTGAGTATATATACACTGCCTTACTATTTTGTCTGCGAGGAAAATCATTGCTAGCGAGCTGGGTTTGTCACGGCACAGGAGATCGATGATCTCATTTCGACGGTTGATCTGCTGAACAATGTAGTATTTGAATAATCATCACTCTAAGTGAGTTGGTCGCTGGTCGCGGGAGCTCCCGCCGAAACTGCAACTAGTACCACCTGGGCACTCGACAGTGTTCTCTCTTAACACGTGCAGACATTTCTATGCAATGAATTTGGCTGCCGTCTGTGTACGCAAAACTGAATGATCACAAGAGCTTTGTGGACTGGAACTGATAATGTTTTCAGATGGTTCCTTTGGTGCGGATGACGGGAAGTTGACTTGATATCAAGGGCATGAAGGATGGCAGTGGTGCAGAGTAGTATTAAGCCGCATTCGGAGTTTCTGACCACAGTCTTAAAACAAGCAAGCTGACACTGTGAAAATCTTCATACCATTATTGTCAAGTGAGATGTTTATGTGACAACAGAAAGACATGAAAGAAAATAAACAATATGGAAAGAGGCAAAAAAAATCACTGAACAACACCTGTCGCCAGACTCGAACCCGCATCCTCCCGATTCTCTCTTAAGCCAGAAGTGGTATAATGGACTTTTCTTAGAGCAGCAAAAGATCAGTCAAAAGAAAAGCTTCCAGCAGGGACTTAACCCCATGCTGTTACAACCAGCACAAACAACTTCGAGTTGTCATGGAGATAGAGAGAAAAAAAACCTCCACAACCACAAAACTTATAAAACAAAACTCCCGGCGGGGCTCGAACCCGCAGCCTCCAGATTCCCTTACAATAGAAGTCTGATGCGCTACCATTGCGCCACGGGAGCTTGGAACAATCATCTAGAATAATAAAACATATACCCAACATCTGTTTGCTTCATCAGATGAAGATATTCCCAGCCTGGGTGCTCATGAGGGCTGCGTGCACGGAACCCAGGACCCCTGCAGGGGTCTGCACGGGTCTGCACACACCCCTGTCAGTCCAGCTTACTAAGCATACCAGCAGCCATGTCTTCGAACGGCACATCAGGGAATGAATCTCATTTCTTTTTTTCTTCCCCATGTGCACAGCTCTTTGTTCCAAACGATGGAATTCTGACTTTGTGTGGCATTTGAGTCAACTGGACCTGGCTGCCCTTTGCACATTGTAAGTGCCCTCACCTGCTGACACTACGGGTATCTAAATATTGGTGTCAAATCATGGCTAATAATTACAACTACCCTTCAAAGCCTGATCATCACCAAACACCATCATGATGGGCTGAGGCGCCAACCTGCCAGCCAGCATCTCCACTTTGCTCACGTACCCCCGCAACGCCAGACGGCAGACTTCTGGCCAACCGCAGCAAGACGCACCTGGGCGGTGTGGCCGTCAAGGACGAGGATGCTGTTGCACGATGCCATCATCTAGGGCTCGCGCAACGAAGCGCCGCCAGCGAGAGGTGAGTATCAATCTGTATTCCTTGTCAGAACAAGACTGAATTCCGAAATTAGGCCAAGCACATCGCCGAGCTCAAGGCCAAGGTCGCAACCCTCACTGACGACACAAGTACAAACAATCAACCTAACTTGTTCTTTGTTTGTATTTTTGAATAATTCTCAATCTAGGTATTTGTTGGTAAGTCAATCTCCGTATACGAAGAGGTCTGAATGGGGGGTGAAAACGAGTGTATTTGCTATTGTTGTTGATGATGTCTGGCAGAAGGAACG